>ABLG01000042.1:0-87313 GCA_000172435.1 Meloidogyne hapla | reverse complement strand
AAATCGAAAATGAATCGAGCGAAACCCCAATTCCAAGATTTATTCGAGTGTGTTTTTTTCTTTTTTCTTTCTTCTTTTTCTTTTATTTCTTTTTATTTTTTAATTATTTTTAACCTCATTATTTAAATTGTAAATATTTTATTTTATTCATATTTTAATTATTCTTTTCCCAATTTGGACTGGGTTTTCGCCCCTTCATTTACTTGATTTCTGCACTTTTTTAATGCACAAAAATTTATATAGAGATTGGAAACTTGGTTCTAAAATTAGATTTTTTATTTTTTTATAAATTTTTGTAATTTTTAAGATTTTGGGTTATCCCGATTTACCCCAAAATTCTTAACTTATCTCTTTTTGCATTAAAACAAAAAATTAATTTTTTTTAAAAATCATCTTTCCATTTCAATCTCTATATACTAATTTTTAAAGGCATTTTTGTCTTATTAAATTTTTTAAATATTTTATTTTGCTGCAATTCCCAATTATTTTTTAATTTATTTTTATTTTATGTTCAAAAATTGATAAAAATCTTTTGGCCAATTTTTTAAGAAAAAAGTAAAATATTTTAAAAAGATTTTTTTTATTTATTCGGAAGAAATGTATTACTTATTCTTAAATATTTTTAAAATTATTTTTGAACATAAAAATAATTAAATATTTTCCCTTTAATTATTTTTCTCCAAAGAATTTTTTCAATTTCGAGCAACTCTTTTTAAATTAAAATATTTTTTTAATTATTATGTACGTGTATATTTAATTTTGCTTTTCCTCTATTTAACCAATAAAAATACTCCAATAAATAAATATTAATTTTTATTTATTTGTCAAAAAAAATTAATTTTAAATTTAAAAATAATAATTAATTTTTTAATTTAAAAATTCCCAACATTTTTTCTAATTTTATAAAACCTTTTAAAAAATGTCTACATTTACAGACTTTTTTTAAATCCTTTTAAATTACCATCTCTTATAGACTTATTGAATAGTGACGTGTAACAGACGTCTGGATTTTTTTAAGTTTTTTATTTTACAAAAATAATTTATTTTTCTAATTTTTTAACAGAAAAACAATAAAATATTAAAATGAGATAAACTTTTCAAAAACTTTTTTTTTAATTTTTAAATTTATTTTTATTTATTAAATAAATTAAATTTTATTTAGAAAATTAAAAAAAAATTTCTCTTGTCCAGGCCACGAGGAGTTATAATTGATTTTTTGTTTAAATAGACGTAAAAATTCAATATTTACCCTTTTTAAGCATGAGGGGATATGCGCATGCTATCGAATAGGCTAGAGATAGTGAAGAATTCTCTTTCAATTAAATTTTTTTAAAAATTTTCCGTTTGCCATCCTTCTCATTGACAATTTAAATAAAAATTTAATTTTTTAATTAATTATAAAAATATATTAAAAAATTTAATTTAAAAATAAAACTTTATAATGTAAACTTTGAAAGACAACCCCAGTGGTTTTATTTTTCAACTTTTTATTTTTCAACCATCGGATATTAGTACTTTGTTAAGAAAAAAATAAATAAAAGGGGATTAAATGGCCTTTCAGCAAAATTTTTTAAAACAAAGTTTTTTATTTTAACAAATCTAAAAATTTCATTATTTTTTTAGGTTAACCAACAACCCTTTTTAAACAAAAAATCATTTAAATTATTATGCGCCTCTGGCGACTTTTAATTTATTTTACACTTTTAAGTGTTTATTTTATTTGTGTTGAAAATGGCAAAGGAGGTTTAATAAATTATTTTAAATAATTTTAATATTTTCCTTAAAATTTGAAAGGTTGGTGGAAAAAAAACAATTCGCAAATTGTTGATTCAGCACGTAAATTTAATTTTTTTAAACATTTTTTGAGATTAAATAAACAGAAAAATCTAATTTTGAAATTAATATTTTAAAAATATAAATAAAATTGTTCAGAAAACTTTAAAATTAAATAACCTGTATTATTGTTAAAAAACATTTTCTCTTTAAAATTATTTTCAAAATTAAAATACGGGGAAAGAGCAGGAATTGGAACTAAATTATGACTAAAATGGTAAAAATAATTAAAAAACCCGTACCCCACATAGCCGCTCCCGGCCGTTCTTTACAAATCTAAATAAACAATATTTAATAAGTGTTAGCAAAATTTTAGCAACCGGGCAGGAATCGAACCTGTGACCTTGTTGCTAGTGTTTGTACATACAAAGATGCTTTCCCGACAGGGGTGCTCATTCTCTCTTACAAGTCTTTACCCCCCCCCCCCCCTATCACACTTAAATTTACAAAGAAATTTCCAGCACCAAATGACGAAACCGAAGCTTTATTAATACCAGAACTAGGCAAAAATGATGAAGAAAACGAAAAAAAAATTTTTGACGAAATTAAAAGTTTTTGTGATGTCAAATATGGAAGAAAAAGAAAATTTTTTGACATTGTTAAAAAGAAAATGTTGAAAATTTTTAAATTTCTTCCAAAAGAAGCTCAAAAAAAAGTTGAAGAATGTTGTAAAAAAATCAATGATAATGATTTGAATTCTCTTGAGGATTGTGGTGGTATTGTTAATGGAGATGTTAAAAAAATTTCAGAAAGTAAAGAATATAAAGAATTTTTACAAAAAGAAAAAGAAAGGAAAAATAATCCAAAAAAACGTTTTGCTTGGTTTAAGAATACAAAAAACAAATTAAAAGCAAAAGTATATAGAATTTTTAGAGATCTTTTGTCTTTAAAAAATGATGAAGAAAACGAAAAAGAAATTACTGGTATTTATTTTATTTTATATTTTTATTAAAATTAAGTATTTGGATAATTTAGAATTATTAAATAGTTTCTTGGATATGGGAAAGATAAAATCGAAATGTTTTGAAATAAATTTTAATTTCTTAAGAAAATTATTAAATGCCAGGGCTGGTTCAAAAAACTCTGGATATTGAATTTTTGAGAAATATATGGGAGATTAATACATTTATGGAAGAAAAAATGTTTTGATTGCATAAAAACAATTAAACTGAAAATAATAATTTTAGAAGGTAAAACAAATGTTCGTCGTCGAAAAAGAGGAGTTGCAGTGAAAGTTGTTGCGCTATCTGCAGCTGGATTTTTTTGTGTCTTTTTGGCAATTTCAAGTTTTTCTCTTGGTCCTGTTGCACTCATTGCAGTACCACTTTTTGGAGGTTTGGCAGGGTTTTGTGTGGTGCTTATTAAAAAAGAGTTGAAAAAACATGAAAATACAAGTCATTCAGAAGAAGTAAATATTCAAACTTCTGAACATAAAAGCAGACACGGCGAAGTTTTCACTAAAAATGTAATGAAACGTAAGCGTAAAAGTAAACGTAAAAACCGCTCCCATGGCCAAAAAGGTTCAAATAGCCGTAGTAGGAGTTATCATGAAAAAGTCAGTCATAGAATCGAAACTCATGTCAAATTTAGAAATGAAAAACATTAAAAGAAAAAAGGAAAGGAAGAAAAAAAACAATTGTATATAATTTAAATATATAAACATTCTCACAATTTTTAAATATCCTCCCCAAAATCTACAATTTTTTAAAAAAGGCTTTAAAAATTGGAGCATTTAAGTAAATCTGTACATATTTATTTTGATAATTTATCTATATTTTTATCTCCGAAAATATCTGTTTAAATACCATATCATGGGGTTAGAAACTAAAATATTTTCGAAAGAAAAAATATTAACTTTATCAGTGAATTATTTTCTATTCAATTAAAAACAATTAAATTTATATACTAATGTTTGTTCAGGTTTTTTCTTTTTGGGGATATTCTCTGTTTCCCTTAATTCTCCAAAATTGATTTTTACATTATTTTAAAATCCACCAAATCTGAGGATATTCCTCTAAAAATTAAAAACAATGCTGGGTATCCTCCCAATATGACCCACAGATATTTTTATTAAAAATTGTGAAATAAATTTAACAAACCAATAATATCCAACACGAAAATGTTTTTAAACAGTTTTTACTCTTCGATTTTCTTATTAAAATTTTATTTTTTAATCTATATTTCTTTTGTTATTATTTAACAAAAAAAATATTTATATCTATTTCTACCCGATCGCTAGACTACTGTAGACCAAAATAATAGTATGTGATTATTCAAAAATCTGTATTTAAATTTTAATAAAAAATCCCACTCAAGTTTTTTTTATTATTTTTTATTTTTTGTTGTTCAGCGGTTTAGTCTAGCGTATTTTTTCAAAAAAAAATTTTTATTTTATATTCTACCTCAATTTAACAAAATGTTAAAATTTTCATTTTTAAGAGAGAAATTTAAAAAAAAAACAAAATTTAAAACAATTTTTAAAGAAAAAATATATATTTTTTAAATTTTTCTAGAAAATTTCCTTTTCAAAAAAAATACCTCAAATTTATTTAAATTGTATATACAGTCGAATCCGAATATAGTGCCACTGGGATACAGGGCCACTTCGGATATACGGCCAACAAATGGCCGGTCCCGCCTGAATTGAGGGGTGCTCTCCCATAAAAAAGCACGGATATAAGGCCACCGGTTATTGTGTATAGTGCCACCTCAATCACATCAATTTCAGTCCCAATTGCATAAATCTTCCGATATAAGGCCATTTTGTTAAAAATGGTTGGGTATTTTATGTAATTTTTGAATTTTTTTCAACTTTTTTGGCATTTTGTTTATTTTTTTGCGGTTGGGGTCAGTTGAGTGTGGGCAGTTGAGTTGGCCAGTTGATCATTTTAGCCCAGATTTGCTGAAAAAATTTTTCCCTAGCGAGAACAATTTTTTCCCGTCTGAGTAAATCAAAAAATTGATTTTTTATACAATTAATAATTTAATTATAATGTCAAATTGTCACAAAATACAATAAAACATTTTTTTAAAGTTTTCTAAGGAAAAACGGATATAGGGCCACTACGGTTATAGTGCCACCAATTGGCCGGTCCCTTCGGGTGGCACTATATACGGATTCGACTGTATTTATTTATATGGTGACAAGACATTTCCGGGACATTAATTAAGTTAAAAAATTAAAAATTCCTTAAAAATTAGTTTTTATTCTGATTTTTAATCTCTTTAATCTGAAAAAAAAAATGTCTTGTTACAATCAATTATATATAAAACATTTATCCAAATTCTACCAAAATTATATTCAATGAAAAAAGAAACTTGTTTTTAAGTTTATATCTTTTGTGAATAAATATTTCTTTTATTTTTTAGTTTTTTTTTTCGAAGTTAACAAAAAAGTGACTTTTTTTAAATGCCTTTCAGACTTTTAAATAATTTTAATTGATATAAAGGAAATGAGAAAATTTTTCTTTTAATTGGGGTTAAAATAATAAAGAATTCCTCTAACTGTAAGAAAAATTTCAAATTTAATTTTTAAAAAGAAGATAAGAAAAAGATTAAATTAATAGTTTAATTATACAAATTATGTGCTCTTCAAAGTCTTCTAAAAAATTCTCAAAAATCTTTAAAAAATATTTTTAAATTTATTTTTAACTTCTTTTAATTTTTAAAAATAATATTTTTAATTGATTTCTTTGATTTTAAATATAAAAGTGCATGTCAATAAATAAATTCAAAGACGCATGCTATCATAATGGCGGCTAAAATCATTTGACTTTTTTTATTTTTCTTCCTTTTTCTTTAAAATAATTTTATAAATATTTCAAAATTAAATTTCAAAATAAAAATATTATTTAAATTAATTCCAATCAAAAAAAACTTTTTGATTTAAATTTATTTTAAATAATTTATCTTTTAACTTAAAATTTCTAAAAGTTAAAGAAAATTCTAAAAGTTCTTTTTAACTGAAAATTTTCCAAGGTTTTTTGACTAAATCAAAAAGAATTTAGGATTTTCTTAGAATTTATACAAAAAAAAAGATCTAAATAAAAATTCTAAATTATTTTAAATATTTGTGTTTAAATAAATTTCTTTTAAAAGAACATTTTAAATATTCAAAAAAAAAATTTATTTAATAAAATATTCTAATAAAAAACTCCAAATAAATAATAAATTATTTAATATTTATTATGCGCCTTTGGCGATTATTTATTTATTTTATAATTTTAATTATTTACTTTATTTGTGTTGAAAATACACCAAAAGGTTTAAATTATTTTAAATAACTAGCGAAGTAGGTCGCCCTTCGGGCGTCCTACCTCGCTAGCTTTAACATTTTTCAAACCCAAAACTAATTCATTTACAAAACAAACCTTCATTAGTAGCACTTTTCCAAACTACTCTTTTTCAATACTCAACGAAAGTTTTGAAATCGTCCAAATTTCAAATATTCATTAAAAGCAGCCATATCAAATAAAAGTTTTCAAATCTTAGATCCTGGCTTCACAATGCTTCATTACATCCTTTTCTTTAATCCATTTACTTGTTATTTCGCGTGCTTCAATATTCCAGCTCGATTCAACTTCAATATTCCAGCTCGATTTTTGATCATAAGCCATGATCAAAAAGCATGGCTTATATAGTATCAAGTCAAGCTTGTCACTACTCCGACTGCTTCAATATTCTGCCTGCTTTAACATTCCGCCTGCTCCAGCATACTGACGTGGTATAAGGCTCCATCTAGGACTGACGTGGCACATGGCTTCATTAAGAACTGATGTGCTCCAGCAAGACTGACGTGGCGCAGGGCTCCAGCAGAATGACGGAACAGGGCTCCAGAAAGATCTGACGTTGCACAGTAGAGTTGAGAATATGTAGGTGGCGTTTGATGAATGATCAAAAAGCATGGCTTATATAGTATCAAGTCAAGCTTGTCACTACTCCGACTGCTTCAATATTCTGCCTGCTTTAACATTCCGCCTGCTTCATTATTCAACTTGTTTCATTATTCCGCCTGCTTCAATATTCCGCCAGTGAAGTAGGGTCGGTCGCTAGCATAAACGTTTTCATGAACAATCACACAAACATTTAGCAACTATTTCCATAAGCTTTCTCTTAAACATAGAAAAACATATTCATTATCATTCTCGTATATTAAGCTTTTACACTTGTAAAAAAAGTATTACGATTACTTACCCCTTTTCTAACATAAACAAAACTCAATTTCTGTAAATAACATTCCAAATACAAAAGTAAAAGATGCAAAAGAACCTTCCAAAACCTTCTGAAAACATTAAATTTACAATAATGCTTCATTATTCCGCCTGCTTCATTTGTTTCACTTGCATTCAACTTGTTTCACTTGCCTTGCTTCACTTCATTATTCCGCCTGCTTCATTATTCAACTTGTTTCATTTACTTTGCTTCATAATTCAACCTGTTTCATTTACCTTGCTTCATTATTCCATCTGCTTCATAATTCACCTTGTTTCACTTAACTTGCTTCATTATTCAACTTGTTTAACTTACCTTGATTCTTTATTCCGCCTGTTTCGTTATTCAACTTGTTTCACTTGCCTTGCATTATTCCGCCTGTTTCATTATTCAACTTTTTTCAATTGCCTTGTTTCATTATTCCGCCTGCTTCATAATTCACCTTGTTTCAATTACCTTGCTTCATTATTCAACTTGTTTCACTTGCCTTGATTCTTTATTCAGCCTGTTTCATTATTCAATTCATTATCTCAATACTCCGTCTGTTGCATACTCTATATTTCGCCTATTTCATAATTCTATAACTCAATATTCTTTATTCCGCCTAGACTCTATATTACGCCTATTTCAATACTCTATCTTCCAAGTTTATTTTAGTCACAAACTACAAATGTGACAAGATCCTCCATCGCATCACAAATTATATATAGGATTTTAATATTTTCTTTGAAATTTAGACAAGTCAAAAGAATCAAAAAATTGGTTCAGCTGGTTGGGAAGAAAAAATAAATCAAAAAATGTTAATTTAACAAGTAAATTTATTATTTTTTAAATATTTTTTTAAATAACAGAAAAATAAAATTTCGAAATTAATATTTTTTAAAATATATAATTAACTTCAATTATTATGAATTCTTCAGAAAACCTTACGATTAGTAATATTATCAAAATCTAACTATAAAGCCATAAGAGACTAATAAGAGACTAAAAATATTTCCCCTCTAAAATTCCAATAAGAGACTAAAAATATTTCCCCTCTAAAATTATTTTCAAAATTAGAATATTTATAGGGAAGGAAGAGAAATTGAAAATTAAGTGAAAGGGAGGGAGTAATTACGGTAAAACGAGGAGAAATAAATTCACAAAGGAGTAACCCTCCATTTCAATTATTAACTCAGTCAGTCTTCAAGGGTTTATTCACCACAAAATTTATTTAAACAAATTCTAAACAATTAACAATAAAAAACAATAAATTTATTTAAAAAATTTTTTTCAGAAGAGAAAATTCCTTCATTACCAAACCCAAAAAATCAAAATACAGAAGAAAATGTAAATGAAGCTTTTGCTGGTTTATTAAGTTTGTGTAGTCCATTAATAAAAAAGAAAGCAAAAAAACAAAGTTTTTTTAAAAAAGGAATTAAATTTTTTAAAAATTTAAAAAGAAAATTTATTTTAAAAATTATTAAAAATATTGGAAAAGAAGAAAGAGAAAATATTAAAAAATGTTGTGAACAGATAGACTCTAGTGACCCCAATTCTTTTAAAAAATGTGAATCTATCGAAGAAGGAATGGGAAAAAAGTTGGAAAAAAATAAACTTTTTAAAAAACTTTTAAAAAATGAAGAAAAAAAATTAAAAAGAAAAAAAGAGAAAAAAGGAAAGAAAAATAATAAAATAATGCCAGAGGGTCATAGAACAAAACGTTCATTCAGAATTTTAAAAAAATCATCTTTTAAAAAACCTTTGGCTTTGTTAAAACGTGCAATTAGAAATTTTTTAAAGCTTAAAGAATTAAAGAAAAGAATAAAAATAATTAGTAAAAATAAAAATAAAGGTATTTTATTAAATAAAAAAAAATTGATATGGAGTGAAATTAATCAAATAATTTAAAAATAAAAGCGGAACAATTAAAATTTCAGAAATAACCATTTATTTGTCCAAACAAAGGAAAGACAAATCTTTTCCTTAAAAACTCTTTTAACCTTTCAGCTTTAATAACAAATCATCGCGAAAAACGTGGAGCTATAATGGAAGGTATTTCAGCCGGTTTATTAATTTCTGCGGGATTATTTTTTGCTTATTTGGCAATATTTTCATTTCTTGCAACCTTTACACCTATAAATATTTTTGCTTTTGCTACTGGAATGTTTTTCTCAATGTTAACTTGGTTTTGTATACAAGCAGCTATTCCTTTATTAGAAGGGTCTGATAATGATTATTTTGACAGTAATATTGCAAGTTATTCAAGAGAAGAAAGTTATTATGAGAGAAGTGACAGTCAAGGAGGTTATCATAAAGAACATAATATTAGAGAATATACAAGAGCTGTTACTAAATAAATTAATTAAAATAAAGGAAGGAAAAAGAAATTTTATAAATAATTTGGAACAAATAAAAAATAAATTTTTTTGAACGAAAAACCATTTTTTGATAACCAGAAATTCTCTTCACACTTTTCTCTCTAAAGTCTCCCCCAACTCTATTCAAATGCTAATAACAACTTCTTACTACAGAAACTGGATTAAAAACAATCCAAGGTATAAAGTCAATATTTATTCAACACCACCCTTTTCTCAATTTTTTTGATTTGACTTTTACTATATTCTTAAATTAAATTTGGTATTTCCTAGTATTTTAAAGACTTTACACGAAATAAAGTCAAATCATAGTTGATTAAAATGCTGAGAAGGTACATATTTTTTAAAAACAATTTTGAAATATTTTCATTAAATATTTGGAGTGATTTTATTTATTAAAAATCAAAAAATAAGAATTATCCAATTTTATAAAAAAATATTTTTATCACTCCAAAATTTCATTTAAAAATACCCTCACATAATTTAATATTATACATATGTAATTCTCCAATAAAATATTTAAAATAAAATATTTATTCAATTCTTTACTTTTGTAAATAAAAATAAATTAAAAACATCGAAATATTTTTAGAAAGATTTTTTGTTAAAAAGTTAGATAATTCAAGATTGAATTATTGAAAAAAATATATATTTAGGCAGTGATTTAAAAATGAGTAAAAAAATAATTGAGAACAAATTATTTTTAATGTCTGTTAAAATTGAAACAAATTTTTGATAAAGAAAGTATACCTATATGTATAAGTTTAAAGAAGAGAAAAAATATTTTTAAAAGATAATAGAAAATTTTTTAAGTAATAAAGGCACAAATAATTTTAAGAGAATTTTAGTATAAAATAGAAGACAAGAGAATTTTAATTTCTTGAAGTGATTAAAGATATTTTAAGAATCAGATTAAATTTAAAAAATTTATGTTAAAAAAGCTCGAAAGAGATGAAAGAAATCTCGAAAGTTAAATGATAAAAAAATTTAAGAAATAACAACCTCACTGCTTTTCGAAAGACAACTCACCTTTTTTAATATGCATTGTAATTTTATGAGATTTTAATCCAGCCTTGGTCTTACAAACCTTTTCACAACCAGGGAAATCACATCGAAAATTTCCATCGCCTGTATCGGATGTTGATGGTGGTAATAATTCTAAGTCATTAGAGTTTCCACCAGGGAATTGTGGATAAGACCCATAGAAAGGTTGACTGGTGCCCGGTATATTTGCTTGATGACATGGACGATCTAATTTAAAAAATTGAACTATTTATCTTCAAAAATTTAGAAATTCCCATACCTCCTAAAACACTTGTAGAACATCCACTACCATCTCCATACAAACTGACTGGACCTGAATTTTAAGAAGTTTAAAATTTGAAATTTGAGCATTTCCATTATGTGAAATAAAATAACCCCAAAGTCTAAAAATGAAAATATTCTGGGGGAGAAAGGAAATAAGTATTTTTCTATTATACATCCTCTAAAAAATTTTTTACAATGAATTCAAAAATACCAGAGAACTGACATAAAATAAAAATATTAAATAAACTAACCACTCAAATTAAAAGGCATTTGCGACGATGATTGGTAATTCTGATGACTATTTTGAAAGAAAGTTCCTGCAGAAACACCAAAAGAACCAGAAGAATAATTGAATACTTGAGGATTGCACGATTCATTAGCTACCTAAAATTATTAAGGTTGATTGGTTATCCCTGACCAGTTTATGCGGATACTTTTATCATTAAAAATAATTAATATTATTGTTAGCGTCAAATATACTTTTTTATTTTTATGTAAAAATTTTTTTTAATTTTTAATATTCTGGAACTTTTTTAACTAAATAAAATCGTTTTACCAAATTGCTGGTACCAGATGTGCCTTGCCCTTCTTTGCGTTTTTTTACTTTTTGTTCCAATTCTGCAATTCTATTTTGTATTTCAATTTTCTGTTGTCTAATATCCCTTTCTTGTTGTTCTGCAATCTGGAGATTTATTCGTTGTTGCTGTAATTCTCTTTCTTCTTCCATTATTTTCAGTAACTTTATTTGTAATTCTTTCTAAAATAATTAAAATATTTAAGTCTATTTACTTATTTATAGTTAAATATGGACAAATCCTATTTAGTTTTAAAAAGTTTAATTTGTTCATATCAATAGTTATTTTAGATAATTTTTAGACAGTCGCAAATCGGTATGACCCTTTAAATGTGATCAGCTCCTAGAAAATGTATTTCTAGGTGTAAGAATTTTAGAATTAATTCTGAAAAATCCTTATATGGAATTTACTCGAACACCCACAATTACTCGTGAACACATTAATCTTTTTTAATATTCCAAAATATATAATCAGATTTAAAAGTTTGGTACTCTTCTACATAAGATTTATAAATATAGATGGCACTATCAGGAACGACAAAATATGTTTGCATTTTAGTTAAAGCATTAAGAAAATTTTATAAAATGGGTTATATAAATAAGAAAATAGTTAAGTTCAGATCCTAATCCCTTTTAAAAAACATAAATAGAAAAACTAAAAAAATTCAAAATGAGTGATTTGTACAAAAGAACAATTGATTGAAGATTGTCTAGAAGACTTTATAATAACGGACTTTTGTAAATGTGGCGGAAGAACAACTACTACACACGTGGGTAAGAATGTTTGGGAAATGGGGATACCCCGTCACATATTGCTGGAAGGAATGAAAATATCTATGGGCATACATTCTGAGTTTTTTACTAAATTTCTCTGTCGTAATAGATTTTCGATACAACTAATATTTTTTTATAATTTTTGGAAAATGAATAAAATATAACATTTCTTGATTGTGTATACATAAATATTTTATATGTATGGCTACTCTTTTTCAATGTAGAAATGATGCACCGAATTAATAATAGGAAAAAAGGTTTAATAAAGAGAAGACGCCAACTTAAGAATTACTCAATTTTGCCTTCCGTCAAAAAATTAAAAGACAAATTTTGCACGGAGTACAATTTCCTGTTAATTTGTAAACATATTCAATTCAGCACAAATACAACAATCCACATAGTTAAGAAATTAAAATTATAATGAGAAAGGGGAGAAAATTATTAGATGGGATGAAACTAAAGATGAGAAAAAGATACCAGAGAAAACGTACATATTTAAACTATTTTTCTGATCAAATGTAATCCAAAAAATTTCTGAAATAAATAAAATTGCGGATTTTGTGTTCAACTGTACTTAATAATCTGGACGAACCATATTAGGTACTAATTCATAAATTATTGTAATGACTAAAATAAGAGACAATATGGAAAAAGATTAAATAATATATATACGAGTTATAAAAGCTTCATTTGCTATTCGTTAAAAAACTATCTAATTTACATGATGTTTTAGTGGTAATTTTAGAGGACATTTAAAAGATAACAAGAGACTTAAGACAGTTAAGGCATTAACAAAAACATTTTGTCAATAAAATATAAAAATTCCTAAATATAATAAATATACTCCTCGAATTTTAATCACACATAAAAAACTAATTGTTGTTTAAAGTTTTAAGCTTTTTTGTCTTTAAGATTTTATTTTTACAAATTTTCAATTATTAAAATCCCAAAAAATCAAAATAACCTTTCTTTTTTGAAGAACTTCTTTACAAAATATATTTACAATAGAAGAGGAAATTAAAAGATTTTCAGTAAATATTATCTTTAAAACAAAAGGTTGTTTATCTATTTTTGATGTATTCATTAAATCATTTATTTTTTCAGATTCTTTTATAAATATATTTGGATATCCACTAACTGCTTTAAATATATCAACAAGTAATTCAAGCGAAATTGCTTTAAATTGTTGTTTTTGTTGAACCATTTTTTAATTTTTAAACAATTTTTGTAATTTTTTAACATTACATTTTTGAGAATAATTTTATGTAGGTCAATAAGATTTTCCTCTTTAATCTAAGATCTTGAAAAAATTAATAATTGATATAAGAAAAATGATAAGTTAAAAAGTTTTCCCTAATAATTTCCATTATTTAGTTTTCGACAAAATCACATTTTATGGATATTTCATATGAGATCTTAAAAATTGCGGAATTAAAGTAGTGGATTTAAATCTATTTCAGTCCGATAAGTTTTATTTGTGCTTTAGTTAATTATTTATAAGTAAAAAACACTTCTTAGAAATTTCGTCGAAATCCACAGCTTTGTTTTTATCGCATTTGCTTAGAAAATTTATATTGATTTTGTTTATAATGTTGAGCCTTTTTTGAGTCTTGTTACATATTTTTATTTTTTGGCTGCTTTAAAAATAAATTTTTGTTTAAAAATTTTTATTTTTTTTAAATATCCTCAAGTAATGTAATATTTTAATTTCATTTTATTAATTATTAAATATTTATTCAAGTGATTTTGATATTCATAAACAAATTTAATTAAAAATATTTCGAAAATATTTTTATTGAGGGCAGATTGAGGAAACCCCTTTAAAATCATTTATTTAAAAAAACACATCTCAGAATCGCTTAATTTAATATTAGAATTATTAAAAATTCTTCGTTTTTGATTTATATCCATATTTTCAATTAAAGCATTTGAAGCAAAATAACGCAAAGATGGAGGCTTTTGACATTAATATTGCAAGTTATTCAAGAGAAAAAAGTTATCATAAAGAACATAATATTAGAGAATATACGAGAGCTGTTACTAAATAAATTAATTAAAATGAAAAAAGGAAAAGAATTTTAATTTGGAAACAAAATTTTGAGTATAAACAATATTTTTCTATAACCAGAAAATTCTTATCACACTTTTTTTCTCTAAAATCTCCTCCCCCTCTTTATTCAAATGCTAATAACTTATTACTAACTAGACACATTTTTCTGATGTATTGTTAATTCTGAAGCCTGATAATTTTTGTAATAAGTTGTTAGGGGCTACAACCACCAACTATAAAGCCCTAGTATTTTAAAGACTATTTACTTGAAATAAAGTAAAATATAGTTTTAAAATGCTAAGAGAAGGTAGATATTTTTTAAAAATATTTTTATCAAATATTTGGAATGATTTAATTTAAAAT
The DNA here is from genome assembly GCA_000172435.1 of Meloidogyne hapla. Taxonomy (NCBI): domain Eukaryota; kingdom Metazoa; phylum Nematoda; class Chromadorea; order Rhabditida; family Meloidogynidae; genus Meloidogyne; species Meloidogyne hapla. The sequence continues at coordinate 72,843 of ABLG01000042.1, read as the reverse complement.
TAAAGAAATAAAAATTATCCAATTTTATAAAAATATCACTCCAAAATTTCATTTAAAAAATACCCTCACATAATTATATATGTAATTCTATGTAATTCATATTATATGTAATTCTCCAATAAAATATTTAAAATAAAACATTTATTCAATTTTTACATTTGTAAATAAAATAAATTAAAAAAACATGAAATATTTTTACAGATTTTTAAATAAAGCCCAATTTAACCAAAATAATTTTAAAAAACCAGAGTTAGTTCAGAATCATTGAGAAAAAGATTATAAAAATATTTAAGGCAATGATGATTTATAAAAAAAATGAATATAAAAATTTTAAAAATAATTGAGTACAAATTATGCTTTTTAATGGCTTTTAAAATTTAAATAAATTTTTGATAATGAAAGTATATATTTTTAAGAAAAGAAAATATTTAAAAAAGAAAATACAAATTTTTTAAGTTATAAAGCACAAATAATTTTAAGAATTTTGGTATAAAATAAAGCACAAGAGAAAATTTAATTTCTTGATGTATTATAAAATATTTTTAGAATCAGATTAAATTAAAAAATTTGATGATAAATAAGCTCGAAACAGAGATCGAAAGAAATCTCAAAAGAAAGTTAGATGATAAAAAATTTAAGAAATAACAACCTCACTGCTCTTCAAAATGCATTTCTCTATGTATTTTAGCTTTGTGACATTTTAATCCACCCATGGTTTTATAAACTTTACCACATCCCGGGAAATCACAACGAAAATTTCCATCGCCTGTATCTGATGTTGATGGTTGTAATGTCTCTAAGTCATTAGAGTTTCCACCAGGGAATTGTGGATAAGACCCATAGAAAGGTTGACTGGTGCCCGGTATATTTGCTTGATGACATGGACGATCTAATTTAAAAAATTGAACTATTTATCTTCAAAAATTTAGAAATTCCCATACCTCCTAAAACACTTGTAGAACATCCACTACCATCTCCATACAAACTGACTGGACCTGAATTTTAAGAAGTTTAAAATTTGAAATTTGAGCATTTCCATTATGTGAAATAAAATAACCCCAAAGTCTAAAAATGAAAATATTCTGGGGGAGAAAGGAAATAAGTATTTTTCTATTATACATCCTCTAAAAAATTTTTTACAATGAATTCAAAAATACCAGAGAACTGACATAAAATAAAAATATTAAATAAACTAACCACTCAAATTAAAAGGCATTTGCGACGATGATTGGTAATTCTGATGACTATTTTGAAAGAAAGTTCCTGCAGAAACACCAAAAGAACCAGAAGAATAATTGAATACTTGAGGATTGCACGATTCATTAGCTACCTAAAATTATTAAGGTTGATTGGTTATCCCTGACCAGTTTATGCGGATACTTTTATCATTAAAAATAATTAATATTATTGTTAGCGTCAAATATACTTTTTTATTTTTATGTAAAAATTTTTTTTAATTTTTAATATTCTGGAACTTTTTTAACTAAATAAAATCGTTTTACCAAATTGCTGGTACCAGATGTGCCTTGCCCTTCTTTGCGTTTTTTTACTTTTTGTTCCAATTCTGCAATTCTATTTTGTATTTCAATTTTCTGTTGTCTAATATCCCTTTCTTGTTGTCTAATATCCCTTTCTTGTTGTTCTGCAATCTGGAGATTTATTCGTTGTTGCCGTAATTCTCTTTCTTCTTCCATTATTTTCAGTAACTTTATTTGTAATTCTTTCTAAAATAATTAAAATCTTGAAAAGTCTAATTACTTATTCATAGTTAAATATGGACAAATCCTATGTAGTTTTGAAAAAGTTAAATTCGTTAATCCCATTAGAGTATTAGTAATTTTTAGATAGTCACAATTCGGAATGGCCCGTATAAATATATCGGCTCCTAGCAAATGAATTCCTAAGTGTAAGAATTTTAGAATTAATTTTGAAAATCTTTGTATGGAATCTACTCGAACGTCCAAAATTTCTCGTGAACGCGTTAATCTTTTTTAATATTCCAAAAATGCAATATTTAAAAATTTGGTACTCATCTATATAAGATTTATAAATATAGAGGGCACTATCAGGAATAACAAAATATGTATTGAATTTTAGTTATAGCATTTAAATAAAATTTTATAAAATGGGTTATATTGCATATAAATAAGAAAATAGTTAAAAGAAGTTTAGCTCCTAACTCCCTTTAAAAATATATAAACATAAATAGAAAAAATAAAAAATTTAAAAATGATTGATTTAAACAAAAAATCAATTGATTGAAAATTGTCTAGAAGAGCTTGTAGGAAGAACAACAACTACACACGTGTGTAAGAAATAATTGGGAAATGGACACGCACCGTCACAAATTGTTGGAAGGAATGAAAATATCTATGGTACATCTGTGTGGTGCCTAGGCATATTTAACTGAATTTCTTTGTCGTAAAATATTTTCGATATAACTAATATTTATTTTTTATAATTTTTGGAAAATGTATAATGAAAAAAAATATAACAAAAATATATCAGAAATATAACATTTCTTAATTGTGTATATTTTATATGTAATATGCAAATATGGCTACTCTTTTTCAATGCAGAAATGATGCACAAGATTTAATGATAGGTGAAAAAAGGTTTACAAAGGAGGAGACGCCAATTCAAGAATCACTCAATTTTGCCCTATGTCAAAATATTAAAAGACACATTTTGCACGGAGTACAACTTTAAGCATTTTCAACACAACACATATGCAGCAATCTGCATATGAGAGAAATTAAAATTATAATGAGAAAGTGAATAAAATTATTAGATGAGGTGAATCTAAAGCGTGAGAAAAAGATATCAGAGAAAACATACGTATTTACGCTATTTTTCTAATCAAATAAATATAATCCAAAAAATTTCTGAAATGAAGAATACCTGTGTTCAATACTTAGTAATCTGGACGAACCTTGTTAGGTATTAATTTGTAAATTACTGTAATGACCAAAATAAGAGAAAATATGGGAAAAGATTAAATAATATACGAGGATTTATAAAAACTTCATTTGCCACTCGTTAAACTATTATCAAATCTACATGACGTTTTAGTAGTCATTTTTTAGAGGGCAGTGGTTTTTTTTTTGGCAAGGAAATGATTTTTTTTTTGGCAAGGAAAAGGTTTTTTGGCAAGTAAAACTATTTCTTCAGTGTCAGTTGAGTCTACTGTGTTTATTTGTTTCTGCTGAACGGCGTTTGTTTTGCCGTACAAATTGTGTTCTACGTTAGTTTTTTTAATTTTTATAAAATTCGAGGGAATATTTCTTTAATTCGAGGAAATATTTTTAATTTTTTTTTCCAATTCCATTTTTTTGGCAATTAATTATAAAAAGGCCGTGAAAAGGTGTTCAGACATGGCCTCCTGACCATGTCATGCATGGTGGGTGGGAAGCCGATGTCATGTTCGACATGTACGGCGTGTTGGATATGTTGAAGACGTCCTTTTGGACGTGTCCGGGAAGGTAGATGGAAAGGCGACATCATGTTGAAAACGTTCGGCATGGGAGATTGATCGGCGACATCATCCTGGAGGTGTTCAGCATGGTAGATAGGACATCATTCTGAGCATTTTCGGAACGGTGGATGGATCAGCAACTTCATGTCGAACGTGTTTGACGTCATGTTGAACATATTCAGTATGTTGGACATGCGGAAAAACAAACAAAAACAAAATAAACAAAAAAATACACTGAGACTCAAAATAAATAGTACTTGCCAAAAAAAACCTTTTCCTTGCTAAAAAAATCTTTTTTTTTTAGAGGACATTTAAAAGACATCAAGAGACAAAATAGTTAAAAAGTAATAAAGACATTTCGTCAATAAAATATAAAAATCCCTAAATATAATATACTCTTCGAATTTTATGAGCAAAGAAAATTAATTGTCAAGCAAAATTTTATTTTTTTTATTTTTACAAATTTTCAATTATTAAAATCCCAAAAAATCAAAATAACCTTTCTTTTTTGGAGAACTTCTTTACAAAATATATTTACAATAGAGGAGGAAATTAGAAGATTTTCAGTAAATATTATCTTTAAAACAAAAGGTTGTTTATCTATTTTTGATGTATTCATTAAATCATTTATTTTTTCAAATTCTTTCATAAATATATTTGGATATCCACTAACTGCTTTAAATATATCAACAAGCAATTCAAGCGAAATTGCTTTTTGTTTTTGATGAACCATTTTTATTTTTGTAATTTTTTAAAATTACATTTTTCAGAATAATTTTTTGTAGGTCAATGAAAATTTTCTTTTCAATCTAAGATCTTGAAAAAAAATTAGTAATTAATATAAAAAAATAATTTAAGTATTCTAAGTTCAATAATTTCCATCATTTTTTATTCCGTGGATATTTCATGTGAGATTATTTTAAATCCGCGAGATGAATACATAATCAAGGTTGATCTCAAAAATTGCGGAATTAAAGTTGTGGAAAAAATGGATCTACTTTTTTCCTATAGTGACTATTATTTAAGCTTTAGTGAAAGATTCATAACTCTTCATAGAAATTTAGTCGAAATCCAAGATTCGACATATTTAGCTGAATCCACAGTTTTATTTTTAACGCATTTGTCTAGAAAACTTGTTTATATTGATTTTGTTTATAATGTTGAGCCTTTCTTTTGAGTCTTGCTAGTATTCATACATGTATTTTTATTTTTTGGCTAATTAATTTTTAGTTTAAAAATAAATTTTTAAAAATATCCTCAAATAATTTAATATCTTAATTTCGTTTTTTAATTATTAAATATTTATTAAAGAGATTTTGATATTCATAAACAAATTTAATTAAAAATATTTTTAATAATACAAAAATAAACGATTTGTATGTATAAGAATAAAAAATTGATGTCAATTCTGTAATAAATTATTGTTAAAATTCAGGAGCAACGCTCAAAATAAATGTCTGAAAATTAAAATATTAATGAATTAATTATATTTAAATTTTTAAAAAGATTTTTGGTAATTTTTCTTTCAATGTCCAATCGGTTGTCCAACAGATGATGGGCCTTCTCCTTCCTCAAATTTTTTTTATTTTTGTTCTAATTCTGCAATTTTATTTAGTATTTTTATTTTTTGTTCTCTAATATCCCGTTCTTGTTGTTCTACAATTTGAAGATTGATTTGGAGTTGTTCCAATTTTTTATGAAGATTAATTAAGCGTTGTTGCGCTTCTTCTTTTTCTCTCATTATTGTCTGTAAATTGTATGTAATTTTTGTTAATATAAAGTAGTTAAAATATTTAAATTAGTAGTTAACTATGGACAATCCTATCTTAGTTTTTCATCTCATAGTGATTAACGTTCAACTCTTTAGATAGTTTGTCTTTTTCTCACAAAATTCGGGATGACCCGTTTAAGTATATCAGCTCCTAGCAAATGCATTTCTAGGTGTAAGAATTTTAGACTTAATTCTAAAAATACTCTTGGGGTTTCTAAAAGGACGAAAATGAATTGAAAAACATACAAAAGTTTTAAGCTTTTCAATTGAAAATAAAGAAGTTTTTTTTTTAATTTTATTTTTTTTTCTTATTTTTACAAATTTTCAATTATTAAAATCCCAAAAAATCAAAATAACCTTTCTTTTTTGGAGAACTTCTTTACAAAATATATTTACAATAGAGGAGGAAATTAGAAGATTTTCAGTAAATCTTATCTTTAAAACAAAACGTTGCTTTGATGTATTCATTGAATCATTTATTTTTTCAAATTCTTTCATAAATATATTTGGATATCCACTAACTGCTTTAAATATATCAACAAGCAATTCAAGCGAAATTGCTTTGGATTGTTGTTTTTGTTGAATCATTTTTGATTAAAAATAAATTTTTAAAAAATTTTTGAAAATTTTTTAATTTTCAATGTTTCTTATTTTCTGGCTGATTTGAAATAAATTTTAATTTAAAATAAAGATTTTTGATCAAAAATATCAGGCTAATTTTTAAAAATAAAACCTCGAATGATACATATGTATTTCATTTTATCAATTATTAAACATTGAAGATATTTTGACATTCGTAAATAAATTTAATTAAAAATATTTTAAAAATAAAATGTAAAAAATAAACAATTTATATAAAAATTAAAAATTTGTAAAAGTCATTTTCTATTAATAAATAAATTATTTTTAAAATTCAGGCAGCAACGCTTGCTTTGAAAATTGGCGAAATAAGTGTCTAAGAATTAAAATATTATATAATTGAATTTAGATTCTTAAATTTTTTTTTCATATTTTACAACAAGGATCTTACAATCCTTAAACTTATGTTACCAGTGAGCAGATTTGTACAGGATTTCCAGTCCATAGAAATTAAAGTTCAGGGGTGTAAACAAGTGATAACTAAGGGGGCTATTTGTCAGTTAGGATAAATAACTAAATTTAAATACTATTTTAATTGGGACGAGATGTCATCGGTCCCATCTGGAAGGAACTGATCGAGGAAGAACCCTTTAAAAATATTTATTTATAAAAAACACCTCAGAATTGCTTAATTTAATATTAGAATTATTAAAAATTCTTCGTTTTTGATTTATATCCATATTTTCAATTAAAGCATTAGAAGCAAAATAACGCAAAGATGGAGGTTTTAACCAAAATCTTTGTAAACAATTAACTCGAGTTTGTGAAAGAGGATCTTCATCTACACAACCCCCAAAAACATAAACACATCCATCTGGTGTTAATGCAGAAGAATGAAAATAAACGGGTACAGGCAAATTTGTTTTTAATCTTTTCCAAGTTAATTTATTTAAATTAAAACGCCAAACATCGTTAAGTAATTGTTGTTTTGTAAGTAATTGATGGTGATGTTGCTAATAAATTTTTAAAAAAAGTTTATATTTTTTTCCTTAAATTAAACAATCTTTTATATTTAGGAATATTTATTTCATTTAATTGTTCAATTTTTAATTTTATCTAGGAGACCTGAGTTATCTTTTCTTCCTTTATTTCCCTCTCTCCCTTAATTTCCTCAAGATATTTCTAGCTTTCCTAGAAACTACTTATATAAAAATTGTTATAAGGCATTAAAATAATTATTTTAAGAAAATTTATCATTTCGAAAGATCGACAAGGTGCATTAATAAAAGACAAGAATACATTTCTTTATGTATGTTTGTATTTATATAAAAATAATGTTAGAGAAAAAAATTTTTGATAAAAAGCTCGACACAAAAAGATTTAATTTTCATTCTCTCTGAAGAATGTTAAATGATAAAAAAATTTAAGTAATAACGACTTCATCACTGTTCAATTAGAATTAAGGCTAAAAGTCCATTTTGCCATCTTTAACATGTTTGGCCTTGTGTATTTCTAAACCTCGACCAGTTTTACATATCATTGTACACCCAGGGAGATCGCATCGAAATTCCTCATCTTTATTACCTGAGTTTTTTAAATCTTTAATAGTTGGGCGCATTTTTCCTCCTCCAATACTTTGTTGAATAGAGGAAGAAGATTGATAGTGTAAAACAGATTGATCTTGAGAAGATCGACAAGGTGCATCAGAACCCTGAATCGTTTGGCTAAGAACTGGCCCAGAACGTACCTAAAAAATTTTAAATGTAAAATTAAAGAAAAATGTTAAGTTATTTAAATTTTCTTAAATTTTTGTTTAATAAAAATATAAAATTAATCGATGTCATAAATAAAAATGTTTTAAATTTTAAAGAAATTTTGTAATGTTTTTAATGGCCTTGTTTGCTTTTTTGAACTTTTTTAAACAATTTTGAACAGAAAATTATTTTACCATATCGACAACTTGTCCATAAGAACGACACGATGATTGTTGTTGATTAATTAAATAGTTCTGTTGTTTAACAAAATTAAGGTCACGCAAATCCACAGCAGATGTCTGAGAAAGTCTTGGATCATAGCTAAAAATTTTTAAGGAATTATTTCGAATATTCTCTTTATTACATCTAGTATTTGATATATAAAGATCTCTCGAAAGTGAGAAATTTTCTTAAAAAGTTTTGACTAAAAAATCATGATTGGCAACTCTCAACATTTTTTCACCATCTAAAAATCTGTCTTTTTAGTTTATAACAAATATAAATTTATAGAAAAATTGTCTGTTTTTCGATTGTCATGAGATAAAGAATAGTAATTTTTGGAGGGGGTGGTATACGAACAAAGATAAATTATCTGCTCAAAAACGTTAAAATTGCGTAAAATGTACAAACCAAGTAGTCGTGCTGTCGTTGTGATTAATAAAACTCGTAAGCCCATTAGAGGAATTAAATATTTTCTCCCATCCTACAGGTAAAAGTCCAAGACCATCATTTGGGTTCAATTGTCGAAGTTTTTTCTTAAATTATAAAATAAAACTAAATTTATTTTTGCAAAAAAATCGATTTGTCAGTAAACATCCTATTGATTTATATTATTTCCTCCGAAAGCCGAAGGAGAACGTTAAGTTGTGACTTAACTTAATATCTGAAATTATAAGATCAGCATGGAGACCAAACTTATTTATGGTGAAAATCTTTAAAAACATAAATCGAAAGTTCAATGTTTTTATTTTTTGAGCAAATAAAGATTCAATTTTATTTTTAAGTTGCCCTCATGTAATTCAAGTTTTTACCTCTTCCTTCAGTTGATCTTCTAAATGTTGTTCCTGCTCATTTAATTGTGCTACTTTTTGTTGTGCTTGAACTTTTGCTTGTCGAATTTCTTTTAAATTTTGTTCTAATTCATTAATTTTATCAGCCATCTCCTTTTGTTTGAAAATAATTATAGTCTAAAATAAATAAATTTAATAATTGTTAAACATTGGCAGAAAATGTTTTAAGGAAAAAATATTGGGCTTATGTGCAAAATTTTGATATTTTATATTTTTCTTAAAAAATAGGAAGAATCTGAAACGTGAAAATACCAGCATAAAATTATGTTACTCTTAACAGGGAAATCTAGAAATTTCCATTCTAAATAAAAGTCAGATAAATATGTTAGAACTCGAAAACATGATTTTATAATTTTCCAAAAATTTTGGTAAAAATTTCGGGCCAATTTTTGGAGATATTTTGTAAACTTTAAATTTTACATCTTCGAAGTGAGGCTTGGATTTAAAAATTTTTTAAAGTCATAAAAAAGTTTTAAGATCCCAAGATGATGTCCTTATAGAATTTCAATCTTATTTGTTAGTGCACTTTTCATAATTTTATTAGTTTTATTAGGTTTGTCTTTTGTATTTAAAATACAAATTTATCTACTATGTATGAGGAAAATTGGAAAATTGATGTGAAACACAATTTCTTTAACACACATAATAATACAAAAGGGGAAGATAGATTTTAAAATTAAATAAATGACAATAATATTAGATGGTTTAACACTTGAAAAAGAAGTCAGAGAAATTATTATCTCTCATCAAGGCATCAAAACTTTTAAACGAAAAGATTACTTCTACCACAAAAAGTAACAATAAAAAAGCGGGAACTTCAGCTTAATTTTATATTGAAGTAATCTGACCGGTTACCTAACAAATATGTAGGTGATGAATTAAAATAAGCAGACGAAATGATGTTAAAATTTATAATTAAAATTCTTTAAAATTTACAAAAACCATTCGAGAAAAAACTCCAATTTTTCATGTTTTGGGTTCATTTTGTGCCTAGACAAATCTAAATATAATGTGGACAAAGTAAGCATGATGAAAAGACACATAGACAATTTCGTCAATAAAATATTCTTTAGTTATAGCATATTATGATTAAAGAAAATTTTATAAAATTGGTTATATTGCATATACATAAGAAAATAATTAAAAGAAGTTCAGCTTCTTCAGAAGACGTTCCCCTTTAGTCTAAAAGAGCTTGGACTTTACAATAAAGAACATTTGTAAATGTGGCGGAAGAACAACTACTACACACGTGGGTAAGGAATATTTGGGAAATGGACACGCAGGAATGAAAATATCTGTAGGTACATTCTGAGTGATAATCACATTTAAGTGAATTTCTTTGTCGTAAAATATTTTCGGTATAACTAATATTTTTTATAATTTTTGGAAAATGAATAATGAATAAATAAAATATAACAGAAATATGTATAACATTTCTTAACTGTGTATATTTTATATGTAATGCGAGAGAATATGGCTAGTCTTTTTCAATGCAGAAATGATGCACCAGATTAATGATAATAAAGTTTCAAAAAAGAGACGCCAACTTAAGAATCACTCAATTTTGCCCTATGTCAAAAAATCAAAAGACAAATTTTGCACGAAGTGCAGTTAACATATTCACACAACACAGATGCAACAATCCATACACGAGAGAAATTAAAATTATAATGAGAAAGTGAATAAAATTATTAGATGAGGTGAACCTAAAGCGTGAGAAAAAGATATCAGAGAAAATATACATATTTACACTATTTTTCTAATCAAATATAATCCTAAAAAATTTCTGAAATAATTATTAGGTACTAATTTGTAAATTACTGTAATGACCTAAATAAGAGACAATATGGGAAAAGATAAATAATATACGAGAATTTATAAAAACTTAATTTGCCATTCGTTAAAAATTATCAAATTTACATGATGTTTTAGTGGTCATTTTTAGAGGACGTTTAAAAGATATCAAGAGACAAAAGACTAAAGACATCTCGTCAATAAAATATAAAAGTCCCTAAATATAATATACTCCTCGAATTTTATTCGCAAATGAAAAATTAATTGTAATAAGATTTTCTTGTCTTTAAAATTTTATTTTTTTTTCTTATTTTTACAAATTTTAAATTATTAAAATCCCAGAAAATCAAAATAATTAACCTTTCTTTTTTGAAGGACTTCTTTACAAAATATATTTACAATAGAGGAGGAAATTAGAAGATTTTCAGTAAATCTTATCTTTAAAACAAAACGTTGCTTTGATGTATTCATTGAATCATTTATTTTTTCAAATTCTTTCATAAATATATTTGGATATCCACTAACTGCTTTAAATATATCAACAAGCAATTCAAGCGAAATCGCTTTAAATTGTTGTTTTTGTTGAACCATTTTTTAATTAAAAATAAATTTTTAAGAATTTTTGTAATTTTTTAAAATTACATTTTTCAGAATAATTTTTTGTAGGTAATGAAATTTTTCTTTTTAATCTAGGATTTTAAAAATTAGTAATTAATATCAGATAAATGATAATTAAAAAGGTTTTCCATAATAATTTCCATTCTAATTTACTATTCGACAAATCACATTTTCTGGATATCTCATGTGAGATTCTTTTTTGAATAGTTATTCCGAGTAATCAAGATTGATCTCAAGTTTTGGAATATTTAGCACAAATATTTAAATCTATTTCGGTCTAGTATACATAGATGATTTTATTTGAGCTTTAGTGAATCATTTATAAGTAAAAAACACTTCATAGAAATTTTGTAGAAATCCATGGTTCGACTTCAGTCGAATCCAAAGTTTAGCTCCTAACGCATTTATGTTTAGAAAACTTGTTCATATTGATTTTGTTTATAATCTGTCTTTTGAGTCTTACTATTTTATAGCTGCTTTAAAATAATTTTTAGTTTAAAAATAAATTTTAAAAATATCCTCAAATAATTATTAAATATTTATTCAGGATATGTATTTGATATTCGTAAATAAGTTTAATTAAAAATATTTTAAAAATAATATGTAAAAAATAAACAATTTATATAAAAAGTAATAAAAGTCAAATTCTATTAATTAATAAATTATTGTTAAAATTCAGGCAGCAACGCTTGCTTTGAAAATGGTCGAAATAAGTGTCTAGAAATTGAAATATTATATAATTAAGTTATATTTAGACTCTTAAATTTTTTTCATATTTTACAACAAGAATCTTGCAATCCTTAGACTTATCTTACAAGTGAGCAGATTTGTACAGGACTTCCAGTCCAGAGAAAGTAAAGTTCCGGGATCAGGAACTAGTAAACGAGTGATCACAAATTGTGTCTGTAAGGGGGCTCATTTGTCAGTTAGGATAAATAACTAAATTTAAATACCCGCCCATGTATACCGCCCACTGATTGAGGAAAAAATTATTAAAATATATATTTATTTAAAAAAGCACCTCAGAATCGCTTAATTTAATATCAGAATTATTAAGAATTCTTCTTTTTTGATTTATATCCATATTTTCAATTAAAGCGTTAGAAGCAAAATAACGCAAAGATGGAGGTTTTAACCAGAATCTTTGTAAACAATTAACTCTTGTTTGTGAAAGAGGATCTTCATCTACACAACCACCAAAAACATAAACACACCCATCTGGTGTTAATGCAGAAGAATGAAAATAAACAGGCATTGGCAAATTGGTTTTTAATCTTTTCCAAGTTAAATTATTTAAATTAAAACGCCAAACATCGTTAAGTAATTGTTGTTTTGTAATTAATTGATGCTGCTAGTAAATTTTCAAAAAATTTAAAAAATATATTTTATTGCTCTTAAATTAAACAATCTTTAATTTAATACAGGCATATCTTCCTTTGTTCCAACTATCTATAAAATGGCCTATTATCATATGCTTTCATTTACTAAGATATCTCAAACAGTCCCACCATTATCATCTTTATCCTTGACTTTCCCAAATATCTAAAGCTCCAAACAAAAGTCCAGTTTTATATAAACTATCCAAATCACCCCGTTTATCCCAGCATTAAAAACCATTTATTTACCACTTGTTGTTCTAAATTATCTCGACATCCACCAATTATATAAACATCATCGTCTAATTGTACTAAAGAATGACATTTTCTGCTTAAAGGAAACCCAAAAGTTGAATCAGGGATAGTTGCACAATGCTCAAATTTGCGTTCAGGAATATTGAAAACAAGTACCTTTATAAAAACAAAAATAAATGAAATTGATAAATTTTGGAGGTTTTTCGAATATAACATTGTTAATTTTCTTAAAAAATTCTTTTAAATTGAATCGAATTCTTTTTTCTCGTCCAAACCTATAGTTGGATTTCATGTTTTTTTCCTTTCCCAAACCTCATTAAATTCTGCACAAAAGTCTGGTGCACCACCCCCAAATGTAAAAATCTTTTGGCCATGCAAAACAGCTTCTAATCTATAACGACCTGGTTCAAATCCGTGTCTCTTAAAATAAATAATAATTTAGTTTTTTTTAAAATATTTTTTCTAACATTTAAAAGTTTGGCTTTCCATGGAGAATTTGGTGGTTTACAAGGTCTTTCCATTCTCCAAATATCCATATTGTATATATGACCTTTAGAAAATAATTTTTAAATTTTAAAAAATAAAAAATATTTATATATCTTAATATAATTCACCACTAGTTCCACCAGCTAAATAAATAACTTGAAATTGAGAACCATCAGATTTTAATTCAATTCTATGACACATTGAATGGCCATACATTCTTGGAGGATATTCTTCTTCTAATAAATTTTGATTATTTATAGCTGGCAGAAAAACAAAATTTTCGTTTTCAATTTCATTTTCTGCTTCTAACTAAAAAATTGTTTTTAATAAAAAAATTAATTTAATCCACCAGATTTTTATTTGTAAGTATTTTGCAAATTAATTTTTTAATTATTTTTAAATTTATTTTTAATTATTTTTAATTATAAATTTATCAATATATGTACATTTATATGTATTTTTCCCATTCACATCAATTTTAATTTTGTGTAATTTACTCGTTGCTTTTTGACCAAAAGGAAAGCCAGTACCCCCAAAAATATAAATTTCATTTTGTCCAACACAATTATTTGAAATAACTGGAACTAATGAAAATGATGCTAAAGTATTTGGTAAAGGCTTTGTTTCGTCAAAAAGTGAACATTGTTGCCATTGATTTGTTAAACGATTGAAACGCCAAGCATCGGTACTTTAAATTTTTATCGAAAAACATGTCAAATACCCTGTAAATTTTTAATTTGACCCCCTCTAGGTGTTACCAATCAAGATAAAATTTTATTCAAATAATTCTGCTAAAAGTTCTAATTTTAGAGGTCAAAATAAAATAAATGCCAGAAACATGCATCAAAAATATTTTTTTTTTCTTCTCCCAATTATTTTAATTCTTTTAAAAACTTACTAAGTTTTGTCATTATTAAAAGCATAATTATAACCACCCAAAACATAAATAAAATCTAAATCTGCAAATATTCTATGTCCACTTCTAGCTATTGGACCTTTAAAAAAAGATTTTTTTAAATTATTTTTCTAATAATTTGAATCTCTTACAACAATTGCAACATTCCAATCTTCTCGAAGGAATTATTTTATTTGAAATTTTACAATCAAAAATTTGAACAATTTTAAAATTATTTAATAAAATTGGTGTATTTTTCTTCTGAAAAATGATTTTCTTTAAGTTAAAAATTTAAGTAAAAATTTACAGGAGGGACTAAAACATCCTGCGAATTTTTGTGAATTTTCTGATTTGAACGCATGAATAAAATTGGACCAACTGACACTAAACGTCTTCTGAAGCCTCTAACACGATTAAAAGTTTCAGTTTCCTAAATTAATTATAATTTTATTAAAATTTTTTACAAAATATATAAAAATACATTTTGCCAAAAAAATATTTCTAATAAAAAATATCAACTCTGTGTCATTAAAAACACGTTTGCAAAGTTTAAATTTTTAAACGAATCGGAACCAGGGCTTTCCGCAATCGAAAAAATTTTACGCAGCCGCCAATCCGCAAATTCTTTTTAAAAATCTGCTTTTTACACAACCATATTAGTCATGGCCTCACCCCATAAATCATCTCATTGATATGAGGTGATTTCTAAGGTGGTTGACCAATTTTATATTTCTCGCTTCAATATTAAGCATTGTGGTAGGTGATTTGGGCAGTGAGTGAATTGGGCAGTGAGTGATTTGGGCAGTGAGTGATTTGGGCAGTAAATGTTTTTTAAAAATTTATTTTTCTCAAAATATCAACTTGAGTAATATGAAAATTGTAATTATGAGTGATTTGGGCAGTAATCAGTTTTACAAGCAAATTTATAAAAGAAGCTGCCAGCATTCTAAAAATCAAGGTTTTCTTCGAGGCTGAATCGAGAATGGAGGAAGGGATGGAATACTGGCGCTGTACCAGAAAATGCCTTATTGCCCAGGTCGAGAGACGGTTCAAATAAACTGGCTTTTTCGTGCTTTGTGATTGTGCACACCACTTACACTTAAAATTTGCTTGTAAAACTGATTACTGCCCAAATCACCACTGCCCAAATCACACGGCACCATTCTATAAGCTTTTCTATGGGGATGTCTCTCGTTATAACATTCTCAACGAGAATTCCTAATGGGCTTCATTAAAAACGAGTGATGGTATATTCCTATGGTGGTGTTACACACTCACTTAAATAAAATTCTGTACAAGTTTAATTTCTAAAATTTGTTATTTATTTTCTTATTTATTAAAAACAATTTTTAAAAATATTTTTTAACTTGATTTTCTCCGTTTAATTCAAGAGAAGAAGTTGTATTTTTTCTTTTTTGTTTTTTTCTTAAAAATGCGCTTAATGAACATGTAGGTGTTTGGGTAGGAAATTTTGATATAAAAGACATTCGTTGTTATCAGTAAAAAAATATTATTGTTCGTTGTAATGAAAAATAAGAGAGGTAGAGAATTAATATATTTTTGATTTAATCTTTTAAAAATAAAAATAAATTTTTAGCAAAATTTTAAAGAATCTAAAATTTATTAAAATAAATGCCCAGTTCCCTTCTCTTTTATATATTTATTTATCAAAAAAAAATTAATTTTTTTGAAATAAAATTAATTTTTTTTGATTGTCTACTCAATGATTTACTTTTTTTCTCCTTTATATTCATTAAACATTCCCCTCTTTTTCTATTGAATTAAAGAGAGTGCAAAGGTGATTACGCCATCAAACAGTTTGATTATAAACGATCTATCTTTTTTTTTAATTTTTATATTTTAATTTAAAATATTTTAATTTATTAAATTGTCTAATTTCAATTTATTTATTGTAATAATTTTAATTAAATTTTAAATTTATAAATCAAAAAATTAAAAGAGAATTATTTATAAATAAAATAGAAATAATTGGACTATTAAATAATAATATTAAAAGGAAATAAAATTTTAAATAATTTAATTTAAAGAAGGGAGATTTGGTGGGGATTTTAATATTTGGGATAAATAGAAAAAATTCTAATTCTTTGATTGTAAAAGATCAAAGGATTTTTGTTGTCAAGTTGATTAGAATTTTTTAATATAATTACTTTATTAAATTTAATTTTCAAAGAAAAATTAATTTTGGTATTATTTTTCTTATTAGTTTATATGTATAATGAATATATTTGGTTTCAATTATCATAATTTATATTAATCCTATGAAGATTTTTTATGTACTTTTTTCAAAAACTAATTAAAACTGGTTACTTAATTACATATATGCGTAATTAAAAAGTTTATATTTGTCCTTGAAGACGATCCACCAAAAAATAAAAATTGCAAAAATAAAAACAAAGCAAAAGCAAAAAAATTAATTTAGCAAAAAATAATAGTTTTAATATTTTACAAAATAAATTTTTTATAGTTTTATTAATTTCTAGCGAGTTTAATAATTTTCGAGAATTTGTTTTTTTCTCTCACATGGTTTAAAACCAAAAAAAAACTAGTTTTTCTAGTTTTAAGTTAGTCAATATTTTAATCTAACAATAACTATAACATAATCCAACTTTGTGAATTTTTAAATTTTTTATAATTTTGAAATTCCAAAAATGACAAAAAAAAAATCAAATTTGATGACTAGAAGAGGTAAAAAATTAAAAGAAATATTGCTGAAAGGGATTGCCAAAATTTACATAAAAATCACAATGCATATAATTTCATTTGTTCAACCTAAAAAATAAAAATATTTTTTAATAAAAAATATCAACTTACCACTTCCTCTTTTGCTTCGATTCCAAATTTTTCTTTTTGTGCCTCCATCATTTGGAAAATTTCAGCCAATTGTTTTTGACGAATTTCTTGTTCCTTAAAAATGTCAATAAATCACAATTTTCGAGGCAAATATTTTTTAAATTATTATTTAGAGTTTTTTAAGTTTTTCACCTTTTCTCGTTCCTCTTCAGACATATTCTGTTCAAGCATTTGAGTTTTAACACGAAGTTGGGCTGTTGCCAGTTTTCCATGCAGACCATTTTCAACTAATTTATTTAAAGCTTCTGCTGTTGCTTAAAAATTCAAAATTGATTTATTTTTCAAAAAATTAAACAAAAAATCTTTCAAAAAAAATCACCCAACCTGGATCAGGATCTTTAAATTGTTTACGTTTCTTTTTCTCCTAATTAAATTAATTTTTAAAAATATTTTAAAGCAATATTTAATACTTTTTTCTTTGAAGGATTATCTTCTTCTAATAAAGGCATTTTATCATAATCTTTACCCTCATAATTATTTTCTTCTTCATCTCCCTCACTTTTTAAATCTTTAGAAACTTCCTCCTCGTTTTTATCATTTTCAATTAAATCCTCTTCTTTAATAATAACTAAATCATCTCTTGCCACGAAAGGACAATTCTCCTTAAAAATTAAAAAAAATCAGAATTAATGATGATTTTTCAAAAAATTTTATATCCAAGACAACCCCTGCGTTTTTAGCATTTTGTCGAAAGGATTCCATCAATGACTTATTGAAAAATCCAGTCATTCCATCAGGCAATTTAACTGACTCATCATCTTCTAAAAATGGATTTACATACAATTAATTTGTTAAATTTACCCTCAATTTTGGCAGGTAGTTTTGAGTTTTTGATGAATTGAGCTCTAAATAAAGAATTTAAATTCTTGATAAAAATTAAATTTCAAATACTCCGAGGCTACAAAACTTAAAAAGTCCTAGTCATACTATTAGCATTGAGTGGAAGCGATATTTGCTTTCATCTTAATCGCTCTTACCAAGAAAATTAATTTTGAATTACAAATCAGAACCAACCGCTTATAATCATTCCATTTCCTCAAAGCAAAACTCATAACAAACGGCAGAATAAGGGCAAAAATAAAAGTAATTCCATAAAGAGAAAGCAATTTTGGGTCAACAAATATTTGTTTCAATGCATCAAATAAATTTGTTATTGGTTTTTGTTCCATTTGAGGAAATTGAAGAAAATAGAATAATATTTTCAATTAATATTCAAACGTTTTTAAGGAAAAGTAAGAAGTCATTTATAAATTAGAATTATTCGTTTCCGAGGTAACGACAGTCAAAGCAGCCATATTAAATAACTAAAAAAAAAAGATTAATATTTAAAGATATGTTGAAAATAACTTTAAAAATAAAAATAATTAAAAGAAAAATAAAAAAAATTTTTTTCAAATTTAATCAAAAATAAATTTTAAAATGAGCAAAATTAATTTTTATTCAATTTAGTCTCTCACATAAAAGAACAATTTCTGTATATATCTGTAAATTAAATAAAAGTAGGTACAACAAAAGAAGACAGAGAATGTGAGTACCAAAGATTTCTGGAATTTAGGATTAACACAACGTTAAAGAAAATACAAATCACAACATATTTAAGACAGGATAATGGTGTGATAGTAAATAAAGAGTTGTTTGTCTAAAAAGTTAATTTTTGTCAAATTATCTAAATAATGTTAAATATAAAAATTAATCCGTCAAATAGAAATAACCATGAGGCTTTGATATAGACGTCAGGAAAGAATCAAAAAAATGCTGGTCAACTTTTAAGAGTTGCCAATTATAATGAACTACCGAAAACAAAGAACAAACATCAATATTCTCATTTTTGTGAAATCAGAACAAAATAATTAGAATTAAAGTATTATCTGATCCTTACACATAAAATCAAAACAACTTAAAGACCTGCCTTTATTATTATTATTCTAGGAGGATAGAACGGACCATAGGAAATCGAAAAAAGAAATATAAATAACGTGATAAAAATGCAAAAATTCCAAAAAAAAAATGTTATAAGCTTTCAATAAGCTATACCGGTAAAAGAATCCCATTGATTAAGGTCCCCTCAAGTTCTGATTTCACTCACATAATCACCGGCAAAACAATATTTTTACTTTTTCCTCTAGTGGTGTATTCATTTATTGAAAAGGGCCAATATCTCGCTAGTTGACTTTTTCGCATCTAAACGATTAAAAATTCTAACTGATATATTTTTAAATTACCAGAGGCTGGAGGAAAAGAAGAAAACATTGTGGAATCCGTTGCACTCGTTTGAGAAGTAGCTAGAATAAAAAAAAATTTTTTAATTAAAAATTAATCAGATTTCTATTTTCATTTGATTAACAAAGTAATAGTGAAATAAAATCAAAAAATCTGGGTCCAAGAAAATATAAAATCATTTTTTACCTTGATTTTCAGTGCCGGCAATTGAGCAAAGATTAAAGTCTATTCCTTGTAAATCCAATCCAATAGCATTAGAATTTTGTGATTCGACTTGAGAATTTACATTCAAAGGATTATTAGCTATTTTATTAAAGTCGGGACTGCTAGTCCTACAATTAAATAAACTTATTAAGAAAATTAATTTTAAAAAACCTTCTCTGTTCATTTCCAACATTTACTTGTTCTGTTCCAGAAAATACTCTAGAAAATAACATATCATTGTCGGCATTAATAAAATTTGGTGAGGACTGAGAAATCGGTAAATTAGAAGATTGAGGAGCGAACAATTGCCCTTGTTGTTGGCTTTGAATATTTGGAGCTGCAGAAACGATTGGACCAAACAAATCATCAATGCTATTGGAATCTTGAAGAAAATTAGTAATTTAATAAAAGAAACAAAGTTGCTTAAGAATCGTATAAAAAATATAATTTTTCATAATTTCCATAAACAAAATTGAAATTTTCAAGGATTTTCGATAATTATTAAGGAAATAACAAGAAATCCCAAAAAACCTCTCTTCATTGCTGTTTGGTTTAAAGCAAAATGTCCACTCTTTGGCGAAGAAACAAAATCAATTAATTGGGGAATTTCAGTCTCAACGTGGTCAGGATGAGAAGAATCTTGACTTGTTTGTTTAGCAGCCATTGAATGAGAAACAGAATGTTTGGAAGCCGTCGAAATACCTAGTTATATTTTAACTTTAAATTAAAGTAAAACAAACAAACTTTTTGGAATGGTAGAAAAAGTTGCGATAACTTTCTTGTCGCGTACCATTGAGTCGGGATATGGTAGATCAGCAATATCAACAGGTGGATGGATCCAACCTTTCATTATGTATCTAAATAAACCAATGTCAATGAAGGGATCAGAACCATCGCCGACTCGAAATAAAACTCAAACTTTTCCCAAACTTTTGCCAAATTATTACAAAACTTGTCTCACCATTTAACTTTTAGAAATTAAACTGAATACCTTTTTGCCTCGTATTTTGCACGAATGAATTGCTCGAGAGATTGATCAGTTTGAGGACGTCGAAACAAAGGAGGCAATTCATTTTCATATACCGCACGAGCTTTCGCATTTCCCATAACCTTAAATTTCAAATGAGAAAGAGAAATAATTTTTTTTAACTTACTCGCATACTCTGAACTTGTTCGGGTGTCCAAGAATCCAAAGTCAGAGATTTAACCTATCGAATTTTAAATTTTCTTTTTAATTTTAGTTTTTTAAACCTTCGAAATGTGAACACCCAAATTTCTGTGTAACCCAGCACAGCGAATGCAAAGAAATACACCGAGATTCCAAGATGCCCATCGAGGCTGTTTTTGCTCACAATCAGCACAATATTTGTTTTCTTCCTCGCGAAGCAATTCTTGAAGGAAGCCTAAAATAAAGAATAACTTTTATTTAAAAATTAAAGTAACCTTGAAGTCTTTCAGTTTCAATCTTTTTTGCGTCTGCAGCTTTGTGCTTCGGTAGAGGCATATTTTTAGAAGAAATTTAAATATTTGGAAATAAAAATATAGTAAAAAGCCTTGATGAAACAAAACAATTAAAATAAAGTTTGAATAAGAAATGATTTACTAAACTTAATTGATTTTCGCTAAAGGATTCGAATTTAGTCCCAAAATCTTGATTTTAATGTTAGACTGTGAAAAGCGTAATTTTTGCGAAATTTTTGATCAAAATAATTTAAAGAATTTCTTGGCGTAATGAATAAATATTTATTGATTTTCTTTTCTTTTTTTTGTCAATTATCCAAATAAAATTTCGATCTCCAACAACTAGGAATTCTGAAGCGTGATTTTGAAATTTACTAAAACATGAAAAATTCAATCTTATTTCTTTATTTCTGTTACCTAATCGTCCATTGCCAAATTGTCTTACTTTCTTAAAATTTCTTGTCCATCTATAAGTTTTGGCAGAATTTTTAATTTTAACTTTTTCTTATTTTTTGATATTTTTATATTTTTTAGAAAATAATTTACAATAATGAGTGAAGGATTAATTTACAAAAACGAATCAAATCGTTATAGACTTGGTAAAGAAGATTGCAACAAATTCCACAGTCGTCAATTTTTCTACATTTACAGAGCAAGAGTAGAACAATTAAGGGAGAGAATAATTAAAAATGCAAGAAAAATTCTAGGTTAATTTTTTTATAATTTTCATTTTTTAATTTCAAATTAAGGCAATGATAATTTAACAAGTACAACTATTGACTATCAAATATCAAATAATGATGTTTTGCTTGTCGGAGTTGTTTTTAAGAAAATGAAGTTTCGTCAAAGTGTACTTTATGAATTTGCTGACGATTCTAATTTAAAACTTAAATACACAAAAGATGTTAATGATAATTTGGTTGACGAAAGTGATTTGCTGGAACTTGAGAATAATCAACAGGTTTTGAGTTTAACTCAACATTAAGTTTTATTTTTTAAGTATTTCTCTTCCAGTTGATAAAATTGATCGGCAAAATTGACAAACATTCACTTGTGACAGGTGATGTAATCGGAGTTTTTGGCAGTCAAGACAGGATGGATGATACTTTTAAAGTGGAAATGGTGATCTTTCCAGAACTTCCACGCCAAATTCCTTGGCCAATTATTGAAAAGGATTGGTAAGATTTTGAATATTCAATTAAGGAATAGGTTTGTGGCAAAGACATTATCCACTTCGGTTATTTATTTTTTTAATTTTAGTTATATTGCTTTTATTTCTGGCATCTCATTAGCTGGTGGCTCATCAGAAAAATCTGCAATAACAGCTAAAGCTTTGGACGCATTCCAGAAGTGGGTAAACAACGAATTAACTTTGCCATCCCATGAAAACAAGGTTTTTAAAATTTATTTAAAATTTTATTTAAAATTTAGAGTGGTGATATTGTTGAGAATTTGATTCGATTGGTTATTGCTGGCGATTTTGCTCATTTAAATTTAATTGTTAGTAATTTTTATATGATTTTAGTTTTTAATTCAAAACAATTTAGGATATACAAAGACAAAAGGTTGCTGCAATTGGACAAGAATATGAATCGAATACTGATTGCTTTGCGGAGCTGGATACGTTTCTTTGTTCTTTATTGGTGAGTTTTTAAAATTAATAAATTAGGTTTGAGTTAACCATTTAAATTGACCTCCTGAAAATTCTCCTTGACTCCTTTAAAAAAGATCTGTTTAAAAAAACTTCAAAAAAGTAGTCTTTTTCAGTTACATTTTTACGAAATTTACTCATAAAAATTTTCAGAAGAAATTATCCATTGATATAATGCCCGGTGCAAATGATCCTACTCAATGTTTGATTCCACAACAACCTATTCCCAAAGATGTATTTGTTGGAATTGATGATAAAAAATTTAATTCAACTTTACAAGCAATGACAAATCCTTACCGCTTTTCATTGGGAGGTCTACAACTTGTAGGAACTTCAGGTTTATTTTTGAATGGCTAAAATCAATATATATAATTAATTTCAGGTCAGAACCTTAACGACTTGGCACGTTTGACTTCCCCTGCAAGTGATTTGGAAAGAATGGAGCGAACATTAAAAATGAGTAATTTATTTCCAACAGTTCCTGATTCTCTTTCTGGTTTTCCATTTTCTACAAGAGATCCTCTAATTCTTGAACAATTACCACATGTTTATTTTTGTGGAAATCAACAAACTTTTGGTCAAAAATTAATTGAATATGATGATGGAAAAAGGTAAGAAAAATTTTAAAAAATCTTAAATTTTTTTAAAATAATTTAGGTGTCTTATATTAACAATTCCACGATTTTGTGAGACTTTTGAAGTTGTTCTATTAAATCTTAGAACGTTAAAAGCTCATTCATATAGCTTCAAAGTTTGAATACTTTTTAAAATAGATTGGATTCTAAAGAAAATTTTAAATGAAAGATCTCTTTCAATTAAAAAAAAATATTTTTTTCTGAAAAGAAAAATTTAATTTGATCTACATTCTGATCTCTAACTTTTATACAGTTATATAAGTTATTGTTCTATTTATTAATATTTAATTTAAAAATATTTGAAATTTTTTCTTGTTTATATTTGATTGTTAAATATCAATAACTATATATCAACTAAATCCGTTCAATGTTATGCTGTTGTTGTTTTGATTGTTTCAGTGATCCAATTGATAATTCTAATCAATCTAAAGATTTAGAAATGGAAATTGTTCTACATAAACAAACTTCTCGATATTTAGCTAATCCTTTTATTGATGATGCATTGAATGCTGCAAAATTAGTGACTAGAGAATGGCTTATTTCTAACATACAATCGGTTGCGGAACAACTTGCGAATATAAAGATGGCAGAAGGCGAATATCGAGACGGTATTAATTTTTCGACGGTATTAATAAATTGGACGGTATTAAAAATCGAGACGGTATTAATAAATTGGACAATTTTCTGATTGGGTTTCTGATTTGGGTTTGAAAGTTTTTTTTTTAACTTTTAGATGGTCCTTATGTTGGACCCAGCGGAATAGCGTACGCTTTATTACGTGCTTCAAATTCTAATATTGGCGTTAACTTTGAAAAGGAGGCACTTGCAATCCTGAATAAACAAGAGAAGCTTTTGCATGTAACTGATAGATTTTATAAATATTTTTATTAAATTATTAGAATGTGTCAAAAGCACACGAATGTCGCTACCTCACTGGGACACTTGGTTTCTACACAATTCAATTACTAGCTGGACATGTTGATTCATCTTCGATTTCAAATAAGGTTAGAAAAATGGTTGAACTCGTTTTACAACATGGCTATCAAAAAATTGGTGATGATGAGATTTTGAATGGAAGGGCAGGATTTTTGGCTTCACTTTTGATTATAAGGTTCGTCTTTAAATTAACGTAAACATGAATATTCTTTCTATTTTTAAGGAAAGAAAAAGGCCTCGAAGTTCTTTCCAATGATGAAATTCGCTCTGTTCTAAATTTTATGATTCAATCCGGCCTCGCTTATTCACAAAAACATCGCTCTCCTTCACCATTAATGTACCAATGGCACGGAGATGAGTATTTAGGCGCCGCACATGGAGTTTCTGGCATTCTTCAAATATTTTTGAGGTTTTTAAAAAAATTTAATTTTTAAACCTTGAGTTTTTTAAGTTCCTGGGAATTTCTGGACGATTCAGCCAAGACAGCAGTTAAACAGTCGGTGGATTGGTACTTAAGTACTCAACTAGCTGATGGAAATTTTCCTTCAGGAACAGACAGAATTGGTTAGATTAAATAATTTTTAGGTTTTCATTCCATCATTTTTAGGCAGAACAGAAGAACTCATTCATTGGTGCCACGGGGCAACTGGGGCACTTCATATGCTTTTGGCTGCCCATTTAGTTTTTGCCGATGCAAAATACTTGCAGGTATGTGAGTCAGGGAATGCATTTCCCTGAAAATTTTCCTTGTCTTAATTGTTTTATGTTCTCTGAAATTGAGAATCAAATAATTTCTAAAAATTTCTATTATTTCTTTCATAGGCAGCTATTCGATGTGCGCATCTTATTTGGGAAAGAGGTATTCTCCTAAAAGGACCAGGAATTTGCCACGGAGTTGCTGGAAGTGGATATGCATTTTTGTTGCTCTACAGACAAACCTTTGAAAATGAATGGCTAGACAAAGCAAAAGTTTTTGCTTTAATCATGTTGAGTGAAAGTTTTAAGGTTTTTATTTATTTTTTAATAAAAATTAAATCAAAATAATTTTAAGAAAGCATCTCGAACACCTGATTGCCCCTGGAGTTTGTTTGAAGGATGGGCGGGATCGTTATGTTTCCTAGTTGATTTACTTACACCAACAAAATCTCAGTTTCCTTTGCTTCCATTAAATTTTAAAGATTAAATGGTCAAATGAAAAAAAACAGAAATCTCTTGAAAAATAATAATATTTATTATTTGAAATCTATATTCAATTATTTTCTTTAGTATTTATTTAAAATTATTATTTCAATTATGTTCTAATTTTTAAGAACTCATTAAAGCATCTAAAGATAAATATTTTTAATTAAATTTGTTAAAATTATATTAATTTTAACTTTAAGCCTTCCTTCCCAATGTGGGCTATCTTACTTATTGTTAGAAGAGGGTTTTTATAGGAATATGTTCATAGAAGTATAATATTGTGCTTTTTAAGAATTTTTTTCCTCTTAACAATATAATATTTAAAATAATCCTAAACGTTGATATGTATATCTAAAACCAATAAACAACTTTTTTACTTTGAGGGAAATAAATAGGCGTAAATATGTACATCACACATAGTAAATGTAATATTTTCTGCTGATCGATTATTTTGTTGAAATCTCTGTTAGTATTTAGAAATAGGATGAATCATTTAACACATTCATTCTTTCCTGTTTAATAAAGTTTTATATTATATGCTATTCGTCAAATAAAATTGTTTTATTCAGATCAATTAAACAGAAAATATAATTTAAGAAATTGAAAAATAAATTTCCTCAATTAATTATTAAAAATAAAAAGTTTGTGTTAAAAATTAAACTAATTTATGCCAAATCCAATCAAATCGGCTGTGCAGGATTACGTGGTGGGTATTACATACACATACCTTTAAGAATGATTTGTTTTTTTAAATTAAAAACTTTGCCCTTTTAACCGTTTCCATAGCATTTTTGTTTAAAATGTCAAAGATATTTATTAAATTTATTATACCTTTATTGTGGAATCTTTTTAAGTCACTACACTAAATCTTTGACCCTTTCAAAAGACCTTTGTTTTCTAACCCATATTTTTATAGACATCAACAATTACACACAAATTTCTTGGTTCAAATTCTTCAAATCGTTCAGGACAACAACAACAGCCTTCAAATAATCAACATAACCTTCCTGGTGCTGTTGGAGATATTTTTGGTAAAATAACAACAACTATTGGAAATAAACTAAATCCTAGTAACACGCATCAACAGGTAAATATTAAAAAAAAATGTTTTATTACATAAGAAATTCAAAATAAATAGTTAACAAAGTTGTAATCTTGTCAAAGTTATTTTTTCTGAAATTTTACACAATTTCTTAGCAACAACAGCAAATGTACGGAAATAGCGGTTATCCTCCTCAACAACCCACTGATCATCTCGGCTCTTATTATCAACCATTTGGCCAAGGAGGACCACAACAACCTTCTCAATATCCTCCCCAATATCCTCCTCCTCAACCTCAAGGGGGCGGAAGTGCTTATACCCCTATGGGAAGTGGTTATGGATGTAGTGGTTATGAACAACCATCATCAACGCATCAACCGCCTTATCAATCAGGCAATTTTATTTAATATGAAATAGTTTAATCTTTTATTTAAATAAGTTTTCAAAATTTTAAGAGATTTAAACTTGTTAGGATAGTATTATTATCAATTTTCATTCAAAAATCAAATTTAGCATATCCTCCAGCATGCAACGCTTATCCTCATGATAATTCTGCTCCGCCTCTACCTATCGGATTTAACGTTGGTGTTTCGAGTTCTGTTCCGCCTTATCCACAACAGTCTGCTTACAACCAGCCTGCTGGACAATATACTCCTTATCCATTACCTTCTGGACAATATGGAGGTGATTTTGAATTTTATTCACAATTACATTTTTTATTTGGAATAAAATTACTAAATTAAATTCATTTAAAAAATTTTCTCAGGAGCTACACCATACCCTACTGGAGGAGGCGGTTTTGAAGCACAACAACCACAGCAACAGTATTTTGGAGGAAGTGGTCCAAACCAGAAACCACCGAATATGTCTGGAAATTACTCACCATATGGCAGTGATCCATTTGGTAGGTTCTGAAGACATAAAGTTTAAACACATCTTTTCGTGACAGGAAACATCTGTCGATTTAATTTTTAATTCGATATTTAAATAAACTGATGTAATAATAAAATTATTTTTAAGCATTATTTGATTAAAAAAATAATAAATTTACAAAAAACAAAATAAATCTTCCCATCTAAATGAAAAACTTTTTAAGTAAAACTTCTTACACACAAAACTAATTTTTATAGTATTATTGTGTTTAAAATTCCATAATTTATCACTAAAAGACTACATTGAGGAAATAAATTAGTGCTAAAAATATGGAAACATGTCAAAATATTTACGAATTTTCTAAAAATAGGTTTTTTAACTTTTTCAAAATTTTTCACTTTGTCGTTAAATTATTCAATTCGATGACTCATCATTTCATTCAATTTTTCTATTTTCACTTTTTTTAATGATGCACATCTGCTATAAGTATGTGTTTTTGTTTGTCTACCCGACCGGAAGATTATTTATTTTTTTTATTTATCATCGATTTTGAGTGTGAAGAACGCTAATCTCTTCTTACACACTTTGTTGTCTTATTTTGATAAAGAAATTTTTATACATATTTTTTTATTCATTTTTTAAAATTTTCTTTTAAAACCTAATAATTTATTTTTAGCAATGGCCACACCAAGTATACGTCCAAATCCAAATTTCAACTCGCAACAGACAGCTGAGTTACTACGCAAAGCTATGAAGGGTTTTGGATGTGATAAGGGCAAAGTTATTCAAGCAATTGTTAATTGCAGTAATGCACAGAGGCAACAGGTGGAATATTAATAGTCTCCGTTATAGGACCCCTCGATGCAAGACCCCCTCGGATATAAGACCCTCCAATGATCGTTTCCTGGGGGATGTCTTATAAGCGGCTTATATTAACCAAATTCATATTATCAAATCCTGTATCCGATATATTAGAATCAAGCCTTTACTCCCACTATTTATTAGAAGATACTGTATAATACGTTACATCTCAATCATTTTAGGTTTCTCTTTCCTTTAAACAAATGTATGGAAAGGATTTGATAAAAGAATTGAAAAGTGAACTTTCTGGTGATTTTGAAGACCTAATAATGGCATTAATGAGCCATCCAGCTTATTATGATGCTTCTCAATTGCGTAGAGCAATGGAGGTAGATATTTAATTTTAACACAAATTTTTCATTTTAAAAATTTTTAGGGTCTTGGGACGAAAGAGCATATCTTGATTGAGTAAGCGGATTAAATTTATAATAGAGTTGCAGGCTCTGTAATTTTAAACCAATTTTCTTTTATTTAAGAATAATGACTACACGTACAAATGCACAAATTATACAAATTCGTTCTGCTTATGGACAACTTTATGGTAGCGATTTAGAACGGGATATGATTGGTGAAACTTCTGGTTATTTTAAACGAATGCTTGTTGCATTGTGTACTGGTGCTCGAGATGAATCTATGATTACTGATCCCTTAAAGGCTAGTCAGGTATCCGAAAAATTGTTAAAATTTAACAATTTTGCTAACAAACTAGGATGCCAAAAAACTTTATCGTGCTGGTGAAGCTCGTCTAGGAACTGACGAATCTGCTTTTATTGCTATTCTTTCTGCACAAAATTACAATCAATTACGTCTTGTAATCAAAAAATTTTGCTTTAATTATAAAAACTAATTTTTTAGATATTTAATGAATACCAAAAAGTAAGCGGTCACCCAATTGAACAAGCAATTACTGCTGAATTTAGGTAAAAAAATTTATTTAAATCTTTTTATCAATTTTCAGTGGTGATATATGCTCTGGATTGTTAGCAATTATTAAAAGTATTAAAAACCGTCCTGCCTACTTTGCTGAATTGCTTTATAATTCTATGAAAGGATTTGGAACTAGAGATAATGATTTGGTAAGTGAATAATGTTTGTCTAGATAATGGCCAACTATAAATATTTAATTTTAATTTCATTACAGATCCGTCTAGTTGTTACTCGTTCTGAGATAGATATGGCTGATATTCGTTCAGCATATCAACAACTTTATGGTATATCATTGGAACAAGCTATTGCATCTGACTGTTCTGGCTCTTACAAAGTGAGAATGATTTTTTTTAATTTGGGGGGGATAAATGAGAAACTTAACCGTACATAGAAAATCTGAAAAATATTTAAGAAAAAATTGTTTTATTTTCATTTAAATATTTTTATTTGAAGGATGGACTGATTGCCATTGTTAAAGGCTTTTATCACTGAAAAGAATATGTATTACTTAAATTGACATTGAATTAATCATTTTTTAAATACAATCATTTAAACATATATTTTGTGTTTCTCATAATAAATAAATAAATTGAGATTTAGAAGTTTTAAAATAGAAGTAATGAATTCCTGGTTACACCAACAAAATCTCAGTTTTATTTGCTATCATTAAATTTTAAAGATTAGATGTTCAACTGGAGATAATTGGAATTATTTAAAATGACGTTAAAGATAAAACATTTAAAAATTTTAGAATATAACGGGATAGTATAAAAGCAATACATTTTTAGTATAAAAGCTCCCATTTAGATCAGTCTAGTTGGCCTCAGCGGTCAGCTAGTCACTGCCTTTCTTTTTGATCTGCGGCCTAGCTGATTTGCGGCAAAGCTAGCCACTGCCTGCTTCGGGCTTGGGCAACCTGGCTTTGTTCCGCGATAGCTGCCCCTCTGGTACTAGGTTGTATTCATCTGTCGGCACACGGTTGTCGTCGGTGTTTCCCTAACTAGAGTTTTGTTAGCCACTGGCACAGTTGTTGCAATTGTTGTCTTTGGCTGAGTAGGTTCATGTTAGCCACTGCCTGCTTCGGGCTTGGGCAACCTAGCTTGAACCTACTGGCTAGGTTGTATTTATCAGTCGGCGCATATTCGGTGTTACGGTACAAGGAAGTCGTTGAGTATATCAACCAGCTGTCAGGACTCGAACATCCATAGTTATGATTTACTGTGATTACTGCCCATGATTTACTGTCCTATTGTCTCTCTGTACGATTGTGCCGCCAAACGTTCTCTATGCGCATCTATGATTAAACACACACTCTCTATATAAATATTTTTAATTAAATTTGTTAAAATTATGTTAATAATGCATTCTTCCCACTCAAAAATTTATTATTTAATTTTTATTCTTGTATTCATGCAAAATTTGCAGATTTTGCCAATATTTTAAGTGTTACTGATTCATAAAAAACCCCTTTTCCATTCCTACTAGAATTGCGGACAAAATTTGCGGACTTTACTTTGTAAGCTAGTTTTAAATTTCAAAATATTTTTCCTGCTAGAGAACATTTGTGAGCGTTTCTGGGGTGACATTAAAGAAAAAAATACATTTGTGGGTCTTGGACACAAAGCAATAGACATTTATCTTTCTCCTTTCATTTTTTTATTTTGATTGTTTTCTTATCTAATAGAAAATTATTTTGTAAGGACATTAAATTGTTGTGTTAAAAATTAAGAGGTTTTTAAGATTATTTATCTCTCTTATCTAATGGACATTTTTTTAAAATTAATTTCTTTTATTCTTTATCGGCTTAAAATTTTTTTTTAAATTCATGTTTTTTCTTTTTTTAAGATTTTTTATTTTAACAAAAAAATTATGGCTCAAACCAGAAGTGCTGCAAAAGCCGCCGCAGATAGTAAACACGACCGTTATCAGCCAAGGTATCGTTCCTCGTTACCCGATTCGCTTATTCAGCGTGGACAACGTAATCAGCGTTCTACAACTCCAAGGGAAATGAAAGGGAAAATTTGTGGGAATTTTATTCAGGTTTTTTTTGTCTTTCTTAAATTAAAATATTAATTTTTGAAGAGATTTTTTGGTTTCATCATTTCTCTTTGTGTAAATTATATTGAATATGATTGTCAATTAAAACATTCTCAACTTGTAAGGATGGGAGATCATGGTTAAAAATTTTTAATTTAAAAATTTTTTTAATTTATAAAATTTAGTTTATTCTGCCATTGATGCGTCTTGGCTAGATCAGCTTTGCATGAGCAAGTCGCTTTTTATAAATTTGTTATATTTTTTTTTCTAAATTCTTTTAGATTTTGGAATTATATTGTTCAATGGTATCCACTTTGGTTGGCACCTAATTTGATAACGCTGATTGGTTTGGTAATTGAATTTTTTCTAATTAATAAAATTTATTTTTTCGTCTAATTATCGTGATTTTTTCGTTTACAATCAATCGATCAGACGGCTTTCTAATTTTTAAAATTATTTTTTAAAATATTTTCCTTTAATTTTCATTTCTTATTCTTTTCAGTTAATCAATCTCGTCACAGTCCTTATCCTCTCACATTTTTGTTATTCTGCAACAGAACAAGTTTTTTCTTTAAATTTATTTCATAATTTATTAAAAAAAATTTAGGCCCCTTCTTGGGCATATTTTCAAGCCGCAATTGGCCTTTTTCTTTATCAAACATTGGATGCTACAGATGGAAAACAAGCAAGGAGGACACAAACTTCGTCCCCTTTGGGAGAACTTTTCGATCATGGGTGTGATTCTTTAACTCAAGGTTTTTTGAAATTTATTTTTGGAAAATTTCCAACATACTAATTTTTATTTTTTTTTAGTTTTTGTAACTTTGAATGTTTGTTATGCAATGCAGTTAGGTTTGGTTTATTTTACTTGAAATTTATTTTCAAACTCTAAATGAATTTTTGGAAGAAAATTTTTTGGTTAAATTATTAGGTTTTTTGGCTTATTTATTCTCACCCAAAATATTGAATATTCAATTCAAGATTTTTTCTTTATTTTCGAAAAAGGCCCTATTTCCTTGTAAAAAAGCCATTTTTTGCTCACTTTCAGTAAATAATTTTTATTTTAAGGAACTGAACGTCATTTAGTTTTGACTGTCATGATTTTTTCTATTTCTTTGTTCTATACCGCACATTGGTCAACTTATTGTACTGGACAACTTAGATTTTCAAAGTTTTTTTTTGAAAATATTTTTTATTAATTTAGAATTATTTTTTTCAAAGATTTGATGTTACTGAAGCACAAATGACTGTTATTGGAATTCTTTTATTTACTTCTATTGTTGGTTCTGATATTTGGAATATTAGAGTTTGGATTTTCTTTAATTGTTTAAAAATAATTTTTTAAAGATTTTTGGTTGGCAATTAAAAATTATTTGTATGCTTGGTTGTCTTGTTGGAGTAATATGGCAATTTTTTGGTTATATGAATGTTATTTTTAATGAAGGAGTTGGAAAGAATGGATCGACTGTTGCGGTTAATTTTTTTAGCTTTTAAAATAAAAATTAAAAAAAAAAATTCTGCTGGGGGTTAGTCATTGAAACTTGACAAAAATTTATTTATTTGTTCCATAAGCCCTTCTTTTCACACATAATTATTTGGAGGATGAGGGTGTAATCCTAAGAGTTTTTTCTTTTGAATTGGGTTAGGGGTTAATTTTTGAAATTACAGAAATTTTTTTTAGAATTAAAACATTTCCTTTTCTGACAAAATTTTTTTTAATTTTTTAAATTATTTTTAAAGGATACTTCAGTAATTTGTCCATTATCTCCATTATTGGCTGTATGTATTCCTTTTTTAATGCTTTATTGCAAATCAACATCCAGAGTTTATGATCAAAATATTACTTTACTTTGTCTTTGTTTTGGTGCTATTGGGGCTAAAGCTACTAATCGTTTGGTTAGTTTTTTAGAAAGAATTTTATAATTATTTAATTCATATAAATTAAAAATATTTTTTCTTTATTTATAAGAGTTTTTAACAGATTAAATCCTCTTTTTGATTAAATAATTGTTATTTAACCATTAATTATTATTTTTATAATTAAAAGAATTTTATAATTATTTAATTGAAAATTGCTTATTGGAAATTCTTTAATCCTTTAAACTTTTAAAATTCACAAATCCTATTTTATCCGATTTTCTTCTAATTAATTTAAGATAATTGCCCATATGAGTCGTTCAGAATTAGAAGTTTGGGATTGGATTTATTTAAGTCCTTTTATTATGATATTGAATCAGGTAATTAAATAAAAGTAGAAAATTTATTTATATTTTAGTATTATGACTATATTGTAGATGAATATTTGTTGCTTTTAGTTGCAACAGTGAGTAATTTTTATTATTTCAATTAATCTTAAAAATTAAAAAAAAATATTTTTTTTTTCAACAGATTTATGCTCATATAAGTCTCATTATTTTTTGCATTCTCATTTGCCGACAATTTTGCGAATTTTTGCAAATTAGTTGTTTTCAAATTGGACATGTAGAAAGGCAAAAATTAATGGATTATCCATCAACTAGTGATGGACGTAAAAATCAAAATCTTCATGTTGAATGAAAATAAAAATATTTTTTAGTATCTCAATTTTAAAAAATTACTAGCCTTTATTATTTTTTGTAAATTCTTTGCCTTTCTTCTCTGGTTGA
Organism: Meloidogyne hapla; assembly: GCA_000172435.1. Lineage (NCBI taxonomy): Eukaryota > Metazoa > Nematoda > Chromadorea > Rhabditida > Meloidogynidae > Meloidogyne > Meloidogyne hapla. Next base: position 39,225 of record ABLG01000042.1, on the reverse strand, counting down.
CACTTCTATACATTTTTGCTCATTAAATAATTTAGTTTCTCTTTTTTTAGAAAATTTTTACAGAAATTATTTGAACTTTAAAATAAATTTTTCTAGATTTTGGACAAAGAAAATAACCGTAGAGAATATTAGAATAAATAAGAGAAAAATATTTTATCAACAGAAAAGATTATAGAAATATAAGAAAAAAAATTTTAATTCTCAAAGTTGTGTTAGTTCAGGTAATTTAACATTTGTTCGCAGGCAGAGATCCGCGAGCGCTTCTGGCATTACATTATGAAAACTACCACGATCGCGTACAAAAGCAAAATAATTAAGTAGAAGGTTGTGATATCTTGCACAATTGAAGCAAAATTCAATTAATTGAAGTAATTCAGCATATCTTCTGGCACCTGATATTGGTCCATAGTTATTCTAGGAAAAATTATTTGAAGTAATATTTTAATGAAACACGTTTTCACTTGAGGAATTAAAGGGCGAGCTTGTCTATTTTAATTCTTCTATTTCACAAAAATATAATGCGGGTAGAATTTCCAATCAATATTTCTAGTAGACGATACTTTATTATTTATCTGTTGGCTGGAGGGGATTTTATTTGATTATTCAACATTTTCCTCAATCATATAAACCAAGTATTGTCAATATAAATATTATTTAAATACCTGTAACATTTTTAATAAAATTTTCGAATATTTTTCTGCTTCATTTAACAATATTTCCTGTCCACTTTTGCTTAATCCATTAGTTACCATATGAGAATAAATTATAGCTCTAATAAGAACATATTCTTCTTCATTAAGTTTAACTCGATTAAAAGGTTCCATACTATCATTAAATATTATTTTACTAATTTTGTTTATTCTAAAAAATTTTTTTAAAAATTTTTAAAAATAAAAATTTTACGTTAAATCTCCTTCATAAAATTCTCCATTTAAAAAGAACATTGTAGAAATACCACATGGAAGAATACATGTTTCAGAATTTTTTCTATAAGAATGATATCCCATAACCAAAACTAATATTGGCAAAGTAATTATTGTTAATAAATAAATCTTTAAAAATTTTTTTTTAAATTTTAAGTAATTCCTATTATTTACATTATCATTTAAATCCAATTTTGTAAAGAAAGGCATAGTTTTTGCAATATCAACAATTAAAAGCAAATCTTCTGCCAAAGTAGTAGGTCGCATATGAAAATGCCCATATTTATGTAAAAAGTCAATTAAAGCTTGTGTTGGTTTTTGTTCTTTTTCCTTAAAAATTAAATTTCTTAAAATAGAGAAAAGGTGAAAAAGATGATAATAACCCGATCTATGAGGAAGTAATTATTAGGGAAAATATAGGTGCTCGTGGAGGGAATAATTAATTGAGAGAGGGTATTTATTAGAGAAAATATACGGTATTTATATTTTGAGTAGAATTCCAGTGGATTTGTTCTAATCAAGAGGGTCATTGTCTCTTTCAATTAATTTTGAGAAATTAACCGTCATATTAATCTTTATGTTTTAAAATAATTAATAAATTACCAAATATTCATGACTATAAGAAAGCAAATTTTCTGTTTGTGTAAGCAATATATTGAGAGATTTGCAAGAATAAACATAATGCCATTCAGGTACATTTGTTGGTGAATTTCTTATTCGACTGGCATTTTTCTCAATAGCCAAGAGATATTCAATAATTTGGTAATCTTTGCCTTCGTTTAATGATTTTTTCTTAAATTATTTTGTTAAAAAATAAATCTTAAACTGAATAAAAAATAGAATTGGAAAAGTCAGATTTTTTTAGTCAAAAACTTGCTTGAGCATTTTTAGAAAAATCACTACTAATTTTCAGAAAATTTTTTTTTCTGATTTTAAATATAAATTTATTACCAAATCACCAAAACTTTGCCCAACATTTTTATTATTTTCCATTTTTTTCAAAATATATTTTCCTTTATTTGCTAATTCTCTAATTCTTTCTTCAATTATTGCATTTATTTCCCATGAAGATTTTGTCTGTTTTCCTCTTAATTTTTGTAAATTCATTCCCATTAATAAACATTTATCAAAACGACAACTTTTACATTTATATGGAACTTTAACAAAAAAAATTTTTTTTACTTAATTAAAAAAAACTTCTTACCATTTTCAACTTTACAATTTCCATCATCTTTACATTTAAACAATTCTTTTGAATTATTATCTCTTATTATAATTATACAACGACGAAAAAAGTGTTTACACCCTAAAATTATTTAAAATTATTTTAATGTCTTCATCTAGATTTAACTCTTTCTACCACAAAAATCTAATTCCCATTAAATAAAACCTCACGGTATATCAAAATGTTTGTCAATAATGAAATAAATAAAAAATATTGTCTTTTTAAATTAAATCAACCAAAGGGGCCTCGCCAGGTATCGAACCCGAGTCCAAGCAGGTTATCGTTTATAAACATTGTTACGGTGAGAGAAATATATTTATATTAATTTTAATTTAATTTAAAGAAAAATATATAATTAATCGAATTTATAGAGCTAAGATTTAAAAATAATTCCTAATGTTTATAAGGAGTTTAACAAAAACTACTTAATAAATTTATTTTTTTATTAAATTAAAAACAAACCATCACAACAATTAACATTATAATATAAATATCCACTAGCTAAATAACCACAAATACAGCATTTTGTTGATAATTGTTTATTTTTTAATAAATTATTTTTAATTTCCATAATATTTATTTCTAAAAAATATTTTTTTATTATAGTGTTTGTTTTATGAAATAAATAAAATATATTTTCATGTAATAAAAAATTATATTTTTTTTGTGAAAAATTGATATTTCGTGTTAAAAAAATAAAAAAATATTTTTATTATTTATGAGAAAACATTTACATTTTGTACCAAAATATTAAAAAAATTAATAAAGCTATTTTTGTAGATTAATATTTTGTTATGGAAACACGTCTTTTATGTAAATATGTGCATTAAATATTAAAAAAAAGATTAAATAATTTTAAATAAATATTTTTCTTTTAATTTAAATAAAAAATTACCGTAAATTTTCCAAATTAAATAAATATTTAATTTGGTACAATTTGTTAATTAATTAATTAATGCAAAATAAAAAGCGAAAGGTGAAAATGAAACTTTTTCGTGGCAAAAATGTGAAAAGCATAGCCCTGATATATTTAAATAAAATTAAATTTAAATATAATTTAATTTATTTAAAATATAATTATAATTAATTAAATAAATTATAATCTAAAAATTTGTCTATTTGGATGAAAATATTTTGATTAGAGATTTATTAATTAATTAAAAAATTGATTTGAGAAAACAACTTTTTTTTAAATTTATTGATGATTTAATAGAGAAAACACTGAAAATTCATTTGGTATTTAGTAAGCAGAATTTTTAACTTCTTATAAAATTTAATGATTATAAAAATATATTTATTTTAGAATTTTAGAAATTTTATGCACTAAAATATTATAAATTTATAATTGCTATAAATTTACATAAATAATTTAAATTTATATTTTCTCACCTTTTTTTTCTCATTTTCAGGTACATTCAACACAAAACTTTAATTTTAAATTTCTTTCTTAATTAGATATTATATTTTTTTATTGTCCCATCCACTGGAAGAGGTTAGGTAAATGTAATCAGGTAAACCGTCACAACCTCAACATGGAAATTTTCAATTTTTGGAACCGGGGCATCGCTAGTCAAATTATAAATATATTATGCCCCCTCCTTATTAAACAAAAATATTCTTAAAATAAATATATTTTTTTTGAATATATTTTTAATAAATTATTTAACCATCAAATTATTTTATTTTTTATTAAAAAAACTTTTTATTTTTTCTTTTTTTTTTCAACTTCCTTATTTTAACCTCAAATTTCATAAAATAACACGCGCATTTTTTGCCCTTTGGCATTTAATTCTTTTCTTCAATTTTTTTTATTCTCCCGTCTCATTTCTCATCTGTTTTCCTCATTTTCAAGTATTCTTTCAGGAAATTAACTCAACGAGAGGGGAGAGAATTGTTGAAAAAATTGAAAAACTGTGTTGTCATTATTTTTGCATTTTCTGTAAATTTTTTTGCGGATTTAATTTTTTGAATTCTAAATAATAATATTTTATATTATTTAAATTAGTAATAAATATTGTTAGAAAATTTTAAAAAAATTAAATAAATATTTTTTTAAGTTTTCTTTCAAATAATAGACAATGTGCCGTTGCGTGCTTATTAATAATTATAAAAAAATTTTGAAATTCAATAAAAATAAACGAATTTTATTTCAAAATCCCTAAAAGTGTTGTCTAACTTTAATAAATGATTTTAAATTTCGAAGCTATTGTTGAAGCAAAATATAATCTTAATTAGGTATAATTTTTCTTTTCGCTCACAATTTCCCAAATACCTAAACAAAAATTTCTAGAGAAGATATGTATACACAATTGAGAATATCTAAATTCTATTTACTTATTTATTAGGGTTACCGTTTTCGATTTCGAGCGAGCTGTATTCGAGCTTATTCAAGTTATCGAGTTGGCAACCCTATTCTTTATCTATTTTATAATTCCTCGTTTAAACTTTAATACAGTTGACTCTCGTTATAGTCCCACCCCACGGGACCGGCCGATGGGTGGGACTATAGCCGTTGTGGGACTATATCGTTGTTTCCACTAAAAAATTTAAAAAAATTTTTAATGGTTTTTTTCATATTTCGAGGTAAATAATTCATTTAAAACATTCATTTAGGTTTCCTATGGGGGAAAAGATGTTCAAACGCCAAATTTAACGCCAAATTTAAAAATAAACGCCAATTTTAAAAAAACGCCAAATTTAAAAATAACGCAAAATTCCCCTAAATTTTGAAAAAAGTGGGACTATATCCGTTGATTTTCTCGTTTGGGACTGGGTTTGGGGTGGTGATATATACAATAACCGGTGGGACTATAACGTTGTTTTTTTATGGGGGAGCTCCCCACACTTCAGCCGGGACCGGCCAAAAGGTGGGAGTGTAACCGTTGTGGGAATATATCCCGGTGGTACTATAACGAGAGTCAACTGTATATAACCTTTATATTCTCTTTTATTTAAATTTTTACTAAAATTTTCTCAATTTTTTATTTGCGGACTGTCCGCAAATAAGTTGGACTTTTTAAGTTTTTGATGAGGGCTAACTAACTACTTGAAAGTAAAAAAAGAGATTCATCTTTACATATATGTAATATAATATATTCTCTCCTTTTTTTGTTTTTAAATTTCTTTAAAGCTAATTTGCGTAAAATTCCTTTGAAAAAAAAAATAAAACAATCAAAAATATATTTAAAGTCTATCCATATTTAAAAAAATAAAAATGATGGAAATTTGTAAAATTATAATGGAATCTAATGAATTGATTATTAAACAAAATATTTTACAAAATAATTCTAAGGTATGTTTTTTTAATTTTATATTGAGAGAATAAATACCGTATTTCCACTATTATAATGACATAGCAATCTATTTTTCAACGTATTTTTTTAGAACTTGTACCTGTTGTGAAACGTGCAAAAAGCACGTTTTTTTCACGATTTGAAGAAATTAGATGCCATTCTAAAAGAGACTGTCATTCTATTAGAGACTGGCGGTTAATGTCCAGTTGGTTACCCCCCTGTCCGCAAAATGCCTTTGCTGAAAAGGCATTTTTTGCTGCATTCTGCTCCTTTTCCTCTCCAAATGATTGATTGACAGCTCCTCTCTCCCTTAATCCCTTAACAGCTTGGCGTCGTTTTCTTTTATCATTCTTTTAATTAATAACAATTAACAATGTCCCTTACATGTCCAACAAATAATTCGGCAAGAGAAAAATTCTGGATTTCTTTTTTTGATCAACAGATTGAGGCTTTTTGGAATAGATTGAGGTTTAGAATGGTCAGACAGATGAGACATTTTACAGTAACTGAATTACCCAAATATATGGCTTTTTACTGGTTCTTATCATTACATTATAATCCAATTAAAGGTTCTTATCCCCCTGATTTACTTGAAATATATTTGAGAGCTTTATCACAGATTTATATTATTTAAATTTTTATTCTTTTGTAAATAAAATTTTACTTTTTGCATGTTTACTTCAATTATTAGAAAAGAGGGATTATAACATCAAGCTGTCAACCAATCATTTATAACTTGAGGGAAATTAAGTGAAAGAGAGGCAAAGGAAAAAAAAATGCAGCAAAAATGTATTTTGCAGAAAGTCTTTTGCGGAAAGGTGGGCAACCAACTGGACATTAACCGAGACTGGCATAATAATAGAGGAAATACGGTAATTGAGAGAATAAATAGAGAGAATAATAACCCTCATCCCATCCATTATTTTACTATTTTATAAAAAATTTAAGCTTTTTCTGTTCCACACATGAACAAGTTAATGATAAATTGTTTAATATATTAATATCTGATCTGTCAGAAAAGTGCCAAAATAAAAAAAATTTTTTCTAAGTTAGGTACTATTTTAGTACCTAACTTATTTTAGTACCTAACTTAGTTAGGTACTATTTTAAATTAAGTTTCCAAAATATTAGAAAAGGTTGAAATAAAATTGGATTTTGTTTAATTTATCATTTTTAAAAAATAGATTCATGAAGCTGATCACGTACATGTCTCAAAATTAAATTTTATAACTTATATGATTATTGCTCCAATAATTATAGGTTAAATTATTTTTAAAAACATTTTTAATTTTTACTATTATTTATAGCAATATCAATTATTGGTGATTTATTAACAATAACTACTTTAAATCACCCTACAATGAAAAGAAAAAAAGATATTTATATTTTCTTGTCTTTTTTGGCACTTACCGATTTGGTCACTTTTTCTCCTTCTGACCATTTTGTAAAAATTCTCTTTAAATTTTTTTCAGTTTGCCCAATTATCTGTTATTCCTCCAATTCTTTGGATTCTTGACTTTAGACATTGTTCTAAATTGGCAGCTTTTTATTATGCACATATTGCTTTTCCTCTCTCAAATGCTTTAATGGGTGCAAGTGTTTGGGTGGTTATATTAATGACTTTATATCAATTTAAAGCTGTTTGTTATCCTTTACATTCACAATCGGTTAAATATATTTTCTTTAATTCAATATTAAATACCTAGATAATATATAATGAGATATATTTTTTAATGATAATTTAGCAAGTTAAATAATTTTTTCTTTTTAAATTATCCGGTTATAACGTGGGTGTATACTTTCACTTAGTTTGAATAACGACAGTATCCCAAACCGTCGACAACAAATTTTACTAAATCCTTGGGTACCCGTATAAACTGAGTCAATATAACGGACTTTGCTAATATTTTTCTAAACCATAAAATAAAGATGCCATTCATTTAATAGAGCTCTAATTATCTCTCCTATTAAATTTTTTTATTTAATTTATTTAAATATTTAATTCCAATTTTAATATTTATTTTAGCGAAGCATTCAAACACAACGAAAATTTATTTATTTACTGTTTCTAGCCATTTATTTTTGTAATTTTTGTATTTACGCTCCCTGGTCTCAAAAGAAAATTGTTTATGAGGCAAGTTTAAAAATTCCAAAAAATTTCAAAAAAAATTTTTTTAAAGGTGCCTAACGGTGTTTTACGCTGTCCTTTTCTTGTTTGTGATCGTTTAATAGATACTCCTTTATATGGAATGTATGAATGGTTTAGAGAATTTTTAACAAGATTTTTCCCTTTCTTTCTTCTTGCCTATTTTAATATTAATATTTTGGTTACTTATAGGTAAATTAAATATTTAAATAAATTAATTTTCTAAAATAAATTTAATTTTAATTAGGAATAATAAAAGAGATAGAATGAGTCTTTCAAGTCCTTCACTTCATAAAAAGGCATTAGTGGAAAAAGGTGAAAAGGTAAAATAAAAATAATTTTTCTATTAAAATATTATAGAAAATGTTGTAAGAAATGATCTCGGTTAATTTCCCTAAAGAATTTTTAAATCATGAGAACAATTTTAACAATCCTTCCTTCCATATTCTCCTGATTGAATATTCTCCTTTTGACGAAATTCCTAAGTTTATGATAAAATATTCTGAATGGTTCAGATTCTTCTTAACGTCAGATAGAACTTGAAATAATTTCTAATTCAGATAAACGGATCCAATAACTAATAACAATTAAGTAAAAAGAAGTTTTTTAGACTTTAATAATTTGAACTAGGATTTCAAATTATTAATAGTCTCTCAGTTTAGCTCTTTCTGGCACAATAAATTTGATAAATTTAACTATAATTTCAAATTAAATGTTCTAATTTAGGAAGAAAGACGTCTATTCACATTACTTTTTCTAATAACTATTGTATTTTTTGTTTGTACTATACCCGCGGTTTTCTATCAAATTTAATTTAAAAAATAATAATTTTTATTATTTAAGGCTCCTTTAACAATTTTAATTTCTGATAAACAAGATCGTTCTTTGCCTTTTCAGGTTGATAATAAATAAATAATTAAAATATAGGTTAATATTAAAATAAATTAATAGATTTATCGTTCATTGGCTAATTTACTTGAAATTACAAAATTTGCTTTGAATTTTTATTTTTATTGTCTTATTAATCCGGGTTAGTATATATTAATTAAATTAATTTTATTATGTCCTGAGGGTATCTTCAACTCTCAGAATTATCTCAAAGTAAAAAGTTGAACAATTATTTTTAATTTTGCCGAAAGATTTATCCACCTTATAAGAGCTTCTAATAATAGTGAACTCACGTGGTTTAAATGTCCGGTCGGGTTTCACGTTTGGTCGACCTAAAATTCCTCGGTCAGGTTTTCAAAGGGCAGCCGAACTCCTCAATACTGGAGGGGGATTGGGCATAAATTTTATGAGAAAAGAACCTAAACCAATCCCTAAAAATTAAGGGACTTTTAGTATTTTTATTTAAAAATCTCCATTTCCTACAGATATTTGCCATGTTTGTATTCAAATTCTAAAATGTCGTGCTGCTTATAAAAAAATTAATAGAGCATTATCACTTCGTTCATTACCTAATAGCAGGTACTTAAATTATTTTATTTTTTCTAAAAATTAAAAAAAAAAGGTCTGGAAGTAACAAAACATTATTAACTGCAAGAGATTCAGAAAGAAGTTCAAAAGGAAGTAGAAGAAATAGTTTATTATTATCTCCTTTTGCTGAAACAACACTTTCAAGAACAAATTCTTCTACTTCATCCAATAATAATTATAAAAGTATTTGTGATAAAAAATGTATTAAATTACATAGAGAATTTTAATTTTATTTTTTAATTGTTTTTTTTTAAATACTTTTTTAATTAAAAATGTTAATTAATTAATTTTTGTTCAAAATAAATTTTCTTAAAAATTTTTCTTTTTTTTTATGTACTTTAAAATTTAAATTAAATTTTTATATATTGGATTGAGATTTTGAGTTGAGAATTGAATTAACTGTGAGAGAGAGATTTGAGAAAAAGAAATTAGAGAGTTGGTTAAGCTGGACAAATTTATTTATATTAAATTTTGAAAAAAAAACTTTTAGAGCTAACCACCAATTTTTTGGTTAACACAGAAAAGTAATGTTGAAAACTGTCAGTTAATATTAGAATTAATTTCAAAAGAGAAAGTAAAAGGTATCGATTTCTCTTTGTTATTCAACTTTAAACTAAGCTTATTTTTATAAATTTAATATTGTTTTGTTTTTTTTTTAATTTAAAATATTTTTCAAAAATTCTCTAAATTTATTTATCTAAAAATCAAAGTTGTGTAGAAACGAATTTCCGAAACGAAGGAAAAGATTGGCACACCCCTTTTAAATAATATCCTCCCAATTTAGTAAAAAATATTTACGATTTTTATATAAATTTTTTTTTCATTTTTATCTCTATAATATTTTTTAAGTTTTTCTTTTTACTCTTTTTATTAGTTGAGATTATCTGAAAAGTAAACTTTTTTTTATCCAACCCTTTTTTCCAACTTATGACTAATCAAAATTGTTATTTATTGACTAAAGATTATAAATATATAAATTTTTTATTTATATCTCAACTAAAAATAGATTTATTTATTTTGGTTATCATCCAAAAAATTTTTTTCTTTTTATTTTTCCTAGACAGGGAAGGGAGCGATTAATGGATAATCCTTCACCTGATTATTCCTAAAATGTTACATATTATTTTACTAGGAGTGCACCCACCTACCGCAGCTAAGTCTACCGCGGAGCTTATAACTTCGGTTATAAAAGTCGGATCTGGTCAATCTTGTTATGATCCCACGTATCTCGTCGAGCTGCGTCATATGGTACCAAAATCGTCTTGCTATTATATTTTTACGTAAAGTTATGGCTCTGCGAAAGACTGGCCTGCTCCCTTTCACTAAATTACTATTTTATCCAAAAATTTCCATTAAATGTCTAGACACATTTTTGTGATTATTTTTTTGAGAATTTGTGACTGTTTTTTTGCAATTTTTTTGTAAAAAATTTTTTTTTTATTCTCATACTGTGTACATATAATAATTTCTTTATTTTTCACATAAAAATAAAGATTTTATATTTATTCTTTGTACACATTTTTATATAAACAGGAAATGTCATTTTATATAAACATTTTTTTATTCAACAGGTGGGACTGACTAATGATTTTATTTTAAATAAAAAAAATTTTTTTTTTAATTTTGTTCCCCAATTTTTATTTTTAAATATTATAAATAAGGTTTAAATAAACAAAAAATATATTATTTTAAATAAATTCATTTTTTAGATTGTTTATTTAAAAATAAAAAGCTTCACTATATTTATTATTCATTTTCCAAATATTTATTGAAAAAAAAATTATTTTATCGATAAATATGCTTTATTATTTACATTTTTTGTCCAGTTTGCTTTTACTACTCTTTATTTGCTCTTGTGACTTTTTTTTTATTTAATTTTTATTTAATTATTATTTTTGGGTCAATAATTTAAATTCTTTTTTTTTATTGAAATATACCCATCTGAAATTTCTAAAAAAATTCAAGAAAATTTTTGAAAATTTGAAAAATTTTCGATTTTCATTTACCACCTAAAAATTAATTAAAATTAACAAATCTTTATAAGATTACTGGAAATCATTTCCTGTTTATTCAAAATTTATCCTTTGTTATACCCTCTCTGGTTATAACGAGAGTTTCAGTAATTTAATTAAAATACCCTTTTTATTCTTTATTTTAGCAATGACAAACGGTGACAGTTTTGCTGGGAGTGATGGAGGTAGTGGTGGAATTCCTGGTGGGAGAGTGAAGCAAAATGTTAGCAGTGAAGATATTAAGGTGTTTAAATAAATTAATTAATTTTTTGATTAAAAATTATTTTTTAAATGATTTATTAGAAAGGCTTGTTAGAAGCTTTTCACTTAAAATACAAATAATTTTTTAAAATTCAAATTTTATAGGAATTGGCTATTAAAGGATTAACAAAAATAAATGCACAATCTAATTCTGCTCATCTTATTGGATTAGCAGAAATTGTTAAAGCAGAAAGTCAAGTTGTTTCTGGTGTTTTATATATTCTTACTTTACGTGTTGGGAAAACTGATTGCCTTAAAAATGTAAAAAAAAATAAAAAAAACTTTTTAAACGTTTAAATTTAAAGCAAGTAAATTCTGATAATTTATCTGAATGCAACAAATATAATGGAGATTTAAATGACACAAAGGCAAGAAAATAAATAAATTTTTAAAATATTATTTTTATATTTACTTCAAGAACTGAATTTTTTTAAAAGTTTTTTTTTGATTATTAAATTAACCCTATTCATCATTTAATTCAAAAAAAAAACAACTAAAATCTTACTATAATGAAATTATATTTTAATTCCTATTTAAAAAAGATAAAAAAGAAGAATCGGAAAAATAGCATGTGAAAATAGGAGACGGTAGAGAAAACTCTCCTTTTTTAATGCTATTTTGTTTTAAAAATTCCTCTTTTCTGATTTTTTATTAGAGAATTTTTGTTAAGAATCTGAAAGTTTTCCGTCGAATTAATTTTTAGATTTCCGAATTAAAAAAATAAATTCACGTATTTCATCCAAATACCTTCTTAATTTAATTTAAAATTTAATCATTAAAATATATTTTAAGTTTTACACTGTTAAAATTTGGCAACAGCCATGGAAAAATTCAGAACAAATAACAATTACTGAAGGTTTAGAAGAAGATTAAAATAAAATAAATAAATAAATTTAAATATTGGCTAGATTTATTTTTAAAAAATTTTCCAATATTTTTGATATTTTATTATTTAAAAAATGTTAAGAATAAATTGAATAAATTAAATAATTAAACAACGAATAAATAAATAAATTTTTATTAAAATATTTTAATACTTATGTAATTATTAATATAAGGGAAATGCTTGGACCGTTGATAGGCTAGATTTATTTAAAAAAATTGTTTTTTCTTCAACTTTTCTTCTGATTTTTTCACTAAATTTTCACTATTAGGTAACTCTCGAAATAACGACGGACTTTCTCTTCGAAACATTCGAGTTCGTTATATCGAGGGTAGCATTGGCCGGTATAGGAATCCCGAGCCAAAAAGAAAAAATAAATATTAATTTTTAGGAAACACTTAACAACACTGTATCCATTTTTAATAAAAAATTGTTAACGGGATTCGGATGCTAATACCGAAATCGGGATTCAGGATTCAAAAATGTCGGGATCCCGACCGGTATCGGTCGGGATCCCGATACCGGCCAACAGTGTAACGAATAATATTAAACACAAGCCTAGAACAGTTTACCCTTGGGTTGTTTTTAAATGGAGAAAATCGTAAAAACAAAACTTTCATTTTTCTTATCTAAATTACTCTAATTATTATTTTAATTATAATTTATTTCAACATAAAATAATTTAATAAATTTTTTAATTTAATTTTTATCCAATTATTAAATATAATTTTTCTCTCTCTTTTATTTAAAAAGTGGCAATAATAAATGTAATATATAAAATCACCAAAATATCTATTAGCAAAATCTTTTTCTTCTTCAAAAATTTTCAACATTAAAAAGACAGTTGTTTAATTTTTTTTTCTACTTCATTTCTTTTGGCGTGTGCATTGTTTTGGTCGTTTTGTGTGCGGCTTTTAAAGCAAAAAAAAATTCTTGAGACTTTTTATGTTTGATTTAATGGACGGCACTAAAAATATTTAAGAGAAAAAGGAGAGAGACAGATGGGGCAATCAACAAAAATAATCTAAAAAAGATAAAATAACTTTTTCCTCTTTTCAAGTAAATTCCCTCACTAAAATTTCTACAGAAAAACAGCAAAAATAAAAAGAAATTAACACTTGCAAAGAAATAAAAACATTTGTGGTGGCAATAACCACACAGAAATTAACACCTTTTTTAATATTAAATATTTTTTATTATTTCCTTAATTCGTTCAATTATTTTTAAAAAAATCAATTTTTAATTGGCAATTATCCAATTTTTATATTTTCTTAATTTATACCAAAGGACCTTTTTACCGTAATATAATTTTTAAAAAATTTTTCAAAAATTTTCAAAATAAATTTAAAGAAAAATGGATGGTTTATTATTAATACTTTTATCTTGGTTTGTTGTCTCATTAATTTGTTATTTTTTTATTCTTCGTTATAATCGAAGAAGGCAAAGCACTACAACAATTAATAATAATATTAATAGAGGACAACATAATGATGGAAGGTAAAAAATCAGAAAAAGAATTATTTTAGTTTTTTGGTTTTTAAGAGTTTAAAATTAAAAGAAATTCAAAAAAAAGTATTTTTTCCATTTTTTAGTATTTTAATGCACGATGTGGCAAATTGGTTAGTTTGGGGTACTGGAGAAAAAAGTACAAAAATTAATGAACAATTTGCTATTTTATTAACAAAAAGTTTAAATGAATCTTCTCGTAGATTACAAGAACAAGTAAAGAAAATAAATTTAAAAAAAAATTTAAAAATAAAAAAGGGTCAACCAGAAATGCATTTTGACGCTATACAGCTTCAACAAGGTTCGACTAATTCAACACTTAAAGATTTTCATGTTAGGCCAAATCGTTCTCCTGGCAATCATTTGGTTTGTTTATTTAAAAAAATAAACTGTGGTTAGGTATTTTGCCTCCCTCTGATATCTCTGGGACTCCCCAAGGACACCCTCTTTGTTAAAAAAAATAATTTTGTGTCCATTACAAAACTTGGGACGGCAAGACAAAAACAAGAAGAGAAACAGAACATGGAGTTTCTTATTTGTTTGGGAAAGGGGAATTTTTCGGGGAGACAAAGACGAGTTAACGGAAAATTTTAAAAAAGGGGTTGAACGGTAAAAAGGGTATTTCTAAATAAAAATATAAAAAATTTTTAAAGTCAATAAGTGGAAAAGTTTTTATTGAAAATACAACAAATGAAATTCAACCCAAAATAAATATTTGGGTTACACTTTATGAACAACAAATAGATACTAATTTAAATAAAGGAGAAACAATCATCAAAAAAACATCAAAAATAGAAAATCCAAGAAATTATGGAATTATTATTGAAGAAATGAATGGAGAGGTTATTTAATTAATTAATTAAAAATAAAAAAAATGTTTAAAATTAAATTATTTTTGAAAATAACTAAAAATAAGAAACAAATCAGTCATTGAATATTTTTTACGGGAATTTTAATTGACATGGGGCAGGGGAAATATTTTTTTTCTTTATTAAAAAAAATATTTTTTTAATAAAAATTAATTCAAAAGGGTCTCTTCACTTACAAAATTAATTTTTAATTAATTAATTAAATTTTAAAGGCAGAAGTTCGTTTAGCCCAAATAGCAGGAGAATTATTTATTATAGCCTGTTTTAGTGGTCGTCCAGATGTTAAATTAAAAATTTTGGAACCTACAGCAGAAAAAGCAATGGAAAGTTTTGTTGTTGAATTTGCAAGGAAATGTATTCTTGGAGCTGTTTTGAATTTTAGTTTGGGGGAATTGTTATATCCAGATGAAGAAACTACTGCGAGGGTATTTATTTTTTAATTAATTATTTGGAGATGATGAAAATAAAAAATTTAAATTAAAGAAATGAAAAAATGCGGAAACCCTTAATTATTTTCTTTTTATTTTTGATGCCTTTTAGGCTTCCCGAGCACGTCTTAGCGCTGAATATCGAAATTTGAGTTTTCTACAAGAAGTTTATCCATTTGGACAGAAAGAAGAAGATATTCATTTATTACAGGCAAATTCAAAAAAAATATTTTCGAATAAAAAATATACTTTTAGCCACAAAAATTTCCTCTGGCAGAGGGAGAATTATCTGAACATTTGAGAGAAACTCATTTTTTGCATATTCACTTGATGGAATTACGTGAATTACAAGGTGAAGAATAAAAATATATAACTCTATTTATTATGTCAGTTTCTATTATGTCTCTTATCTGTTATATTAAATAAATTATTAATTTGCCCTAATTTTTAGATGGATTAATCAATTCATCAAATGAACGTCCATTTGTTTGTATTGAATTAGACGAACCCTCTTCAGAACGTTTTTTAAGCCCAAAAGGACATTTAGATGCCCATAGTGGTAATTATTGGTTTTGGCATGATGGAGAGGCAAATTTTGAATTAGCAATAGCCCCAACCGGAGGGGAATTATTATTTGAATTATTTACTGAAACACCTTCATTTTCAAATGAAAAAGAAATTGATTTACCTCCAACAGCTATTTATGGAACTGTTAGGCAAAGGTCCTTCCTTTTTTTATTAAAACTACCAAAAAATTAGAAAAATATTTTTAAAATTTTTTTATAATTAAAAGAAATTTCTTAAATATTATTAAAAAGTCCTCGTACTTTAAACTCTTAAAAATATAAGAAAAATATTTTAAAAAAAGTTTGGGCTCAGCCGGTGATCGAAACCGGGACCTCTTGCACCCTAAGCAAGAATCATACCAACTAGACCACTGAGCCGCTACAACAAATAAAATAAAATGAATATATAAAATAAACACTTAATCTACTCAGAAATAAAACCAGTTAGCTTATCGTCAAACGAAAATAAGGAGAAAGATGAATTATTATTTTTTATCTCTAGAATTTTTTAAATAAAATTCCTTTTTATTTTCTCATTGAACTATTATAGAATTAAAATTAAATAATTTAATAATCAGTTTTTGAGGCGTTTCCTTGGAATGGCAATTCTAAAAGTTTCTGAACTTCGAAGAATTATAGCAAGACAACCAATCGGTTCTCCAGTACATTTACCTCTACAAGGAAAAGGACCTGAACAAAAAGAAGGGAAAAATATTAGAAGTATTGACCATAAACGTGGACTTCTTTTATTTCAAGTAATTTAGTTGTAATTATTTTTTGTTCTTATTTTCTAACCTAAAGAACCTTAGAAAACCGGGCCAGTCCTTCAACAGAAAATTATTTAATTTTTTTGTAAATTTGTATTTTTTAGTGGATGAAATTTAAGATAATATTCATAATTTTAATAAATTAATTAATTTATAGGGGTTTCTGCTCAAACCGATTAAGGTCTGCCGATTAAGGTCGCTTAATTGTCTCGCGCCTATTGTCCTCCCCGACCCAAAAATTAGCTTTATACTTCATTCCAAATTATTAAATAAACCTATTTTTCTTCAATTTTATTTAGGAAAATATTTGTAATTTTTAATATTAAGTAAAATTTGTAATATTCAACAATAAAATAATTTTTATTTTTTTAGTGTTCTTTCCATCAACGTTCATTACCTCCTTTATTACAATTCAATAATCAAATAAAAACATCAAAAGAACAACAAAAACCTTTAGATTTTAATAATTTACCTCAATATAAAAATAAAAGTCCAACAAGAAGTTCAAGTAAAAAAAGTTCAATTCCTTCTTCTTTGGGAAGTTTAAAAAGAAGAACACCTAAACCTGTACAACAACATTATATTTATAATGTTACTGAAGATAGATTAAATTCTAATAATGTTGATAATATAGAAAAGGCAAAACAATTACAACGACAATTAGAAAATGAAAAACAAATTGTTTATATTTTTAAATTAAAGGATTATTAAAACTTTTCTTATCAGAGAATTCAAAATTCCGCAATCACAGAAATCTTCTCTTTAAACAGAAAAGATCCCATTTATTTTTCTAGATTTTTCCATTTATTTTCTTAACTCAATCGTTAATTTAATGAATAACTTTAGAAAAGAAAAAAAATTCGTTAAATTAAAATTAAGAGGAGAAGAAACATCGTCTTTAAGGGACTTTTAACATTACCACGGTGTTATACATTTGAGGGGAAGGAAAGGATTTAGAGGAAATTTTAAGAGAATGTGGACAATAAAATAAATAATTTAACGTTGGTGAAACAAATGGATTGGAATTATTTGGCTTAATTCTAAATTTTAATGTTTAATTAATTAAATCTCTCTCTTTAAAGCATTACGGTATGAGGGCAACAACAGCAACAAGTGATGAAGAAAGTTTAATGCCAAAACAATCATTTGATACAGCTAATGCTTGGAATAGTCCAGAAAGACAAATAGAACAAAAACAACCAATATATTCAACAATAAATAATTCACAAATTAGAAAAACAATAAGTGACAGTAATGCTTTATTATTTAAATATGAACAAAATGGAAATAATCGAAAACAAAGTGCTCCTGGAACACCTCAAACAACACAAAGGGAAGAAGAAAAAGAAGAAATAAAACAACATGAGGGGATACAAAATGGAGGTGTTTAAATATTTTGAAGAAAACTTTTACTTTCCTTGTTCCACATACCAGTTCCTCTCAGATTTATCCTCTTCCCAGATATCAACCCAAATTATTTACCTTTTCCATGTTAATAGTCACTCGAAATATCTTTATCCAAATAGGACCTTCCCGTGACTAGAAAAAAAGATCTTATCGGTAATCTTAAAGTTGATGAAGGAAGTTTGTTAGCTTTCTCAATAACCTCATATTCAAATTATTTTTAAAAATAATTTTGATAGTTAACAATGACATTACTCAATCTCAACATCAAAGCATTATCTCTGATCATCAAAAACGAAAACCATCTAAAGAAATAAATGACCCCGAAAATGCTAATGATGCATATGATCATTTATTTAACGGAATGCGTGCCCCAAATGCCGCTGCTACTGCAGCAACACATCCTGCTATGGAAATTTTCCGGTTACCTACAGAGAAGGAAACGAGTGTAACAGAAGATGCAGATGAATTAAGGAGAAGAGCAAAGGGTTTTGAAAATAAAATTTAAAAGTAATTTTTTAATAACAGATAGGGAAAGACAGGCAAGAGGACGAAAAGAACGAAGAAATTTCTTTGAACAAATTCGTGCTCGTCTTTCAGGTGAATAATTTTATTTCTACATTTTCTAAAAATTATTCTAAAAATTATAAAAAAATTTTTTTTAATTCAGGCCCTCTTAGGCTTTTCCCTAGAAGACACAGTCAAAGAGCTAAATCTCTTGATGACTACGAACAACATTTAGAAGAAGCAGCTATTTCAACACCTCAATCACGTGATCAATCCCAACAGAGAAAGGCAAGTAGTGGCGGCTTTCACGAAGAACATATTCGACAACAAAGATTAATACAATCTGCTGGTAAATTTTAGAAAATAAATAACAAAAAAAATAAATATTTTAAAGGCCCATCCAGTATGGCAACTTCAACAGCTAATCTAGGACAAAATAATGTAATGAGTCGAAGTCATTCACAAAGCCAACTCATTTTAGAATTAATTGGCCCAGAAGAGGAAGGACCAACGTAATTATTTTATTTTCATTTTTTAAATTTTACAGTAACCTAGAAATGAGTAAGAATTCACTCATTTGGTCAAGATCATTTAAATTTCTCGTTTCGTTAACCTTAAGAGTTTAATTAAGAAAATTTAAATAATCACTGAATTTTGATTTTTTAATAAGAAATAAATTAATTTAGTTATTATGCTATACCAGCAGAAATTTCAAATGAACCAGCGGTTGTTAAATTAATGCAAAGTGGCAAGAAATTACACATACGAAATTCACATATTTTAGTTGCGTCAAAATCACGCGGGTAAATTAAAAGAAAATTTAAAATTATTTTTTAAATTTTAGTAGAGTTATTTGTTCTGTTTGTAATAAAAGGATTGGTGGAAACTTTTCTACAAGACAAGCATATCAATGCAGAGGTAAATTATAAGTAATTTTGTTTTCTGATATTTACTTATGACCATTAAAGTTCAATTAGTTCCAGATAAATATAATGAAGAATAATAAGTATATTATAAAGGGCGGGATCTAACATTGGGGATCATTTTATTCAAGTTGAAGACCAGCAAAACAGTCCATTTTGTATTTAATGCCGTTTATACAACATTTCATTTTTTATTGGGATTTTGATTTTAAATTGAATTTACCTTATTTTGAATTTCGGTAGAAGCAGTGTTTTGGTTTTCTAAAATCGAACGGTTCCGCTGTCCTATTTCCCGACAGTTCCTTATTTCTCTAAATTTTATTAAAATAATTTTCGTAAAACTTAGATTGCCGTATTGTTTGTCACAAAAATTGTCATCAACAAATTGACTGGACATGTGAAAATTCAACTAGTATTTCTAATTTACATGTAGAAGAAGTAGATTGGGCGGAATTTCTTCGGCATCATCAGCTACGGGAATTTATATCTGTTGGGAATTTATGACAGAAAAAAAATAAAGAAATTTCCTATTTTTTAACACCTCACAAATTATTAAAAAGGGTTAAACCAGAAAAGTAACTATAATTTTTAAATTTGACAATTTTTGACTTAAAGATCCTTTAATTGTTGATTTTTTTGGATTAACCCTATTTTAAATTTGGAAAATTTTCTTTTAAATTTTTTTTAATAAAATAAGCATTTAAATAATAGTTTTGAATTTAAAGATAACTAAGGATATTAGTAAATTTCAAGATTTACTATGAATTTTGTAACACTCACAGAAATGAAAATTAATCCTCGTTTATGGACTATTCCTGTTTTAATTTTGAGCAGTTATTAATTTTCCGTCCTTATGAAATTATTTTAAAAAATATAAGCAAATTTATATATTTAAATAATACATAGCTTTTTGTACCTTTTCACCAACAAAAATCAAAAAATATGCCAAAACAAAAAAAAAACATGAAAAGCATTTAAGAGATTACAATTTTAGAAAAGAGATTTGGCAGAAATTAGCAAAAATATATAGATAAAATAAAAAAATGATGGAAACCTAAAACCTATAAAAATATGAAAAAAAAATTATTTTAAGTGTAAAAAATATTGTAAGTAAATATGAAAATAGATTTATGTAAGAAAATTAAAAAAATATTTTCTGGGTGAATTTGAGAAAAAGATTATTGATATAAACAAACATATCTGTTAATAAAACAAAATAAAAATAAATTGTGCATTTAGTGATTGGGTCATTTAGATAAAAAATTAAAACAAAATTCATCCAATTTGTTCGTTAAAATCATTTTTAAACAATTATGGATGTGAGTTAACCCAATGTGAGTTAAAATCATTTGCTTATTTAAGGGAAACTAGGTAATTAAAGTGACTGCCCTTATATCCGTAATGTTCTTCTACCCCAATGCCTCATAACCAGAGTCATTTGAAATTTAAAATGACAAAAAACTCAACAGAACAGAGATGGTTAAATTTGATAAAAAGATTTTTTAGATGAATTGTTGACTGATTTAATTGAGAGAATTTTTAAAATCAGAAAATAAAAGATTTTTATTAATTTTTTGTTATTTGCTGCTCTTTATCCCGTCCTTTTTGCTGCTGGTTTTCCCATTTTTCCACCTGAAGGTGTTCTATATTCTGATACTAATTTTCCAAATTGTGTATCTAATACACGTAAAGCTTGATCATTATCACCAATTTGTAAAATATGAGCTAAAGCTGGAACATCAAAAGTTTCATCCAAAGCCATTAAAGCACCGTGAACACCAGAATCTGTTAGGTTGACGATAAACATACCTAAACCTATTTCTTCTAACCATTTTGATACTCGTTCATTTGACCAAACAAGTAAATCTTTAAAAAGAATAATGAAAATTAAAGTTATTAAACATCAGGGAGAATTACGGACGAAGACTGAAGAACGTTATAGTAGGACTCTAACGTCCAGGACAATGTTATGTTATCGACCTGGACCCATAGCAGATTTGGAAGTCGGTCATTGGGTTGGTTTCGGTGTAAGTTTTCCTAGTTTATCAAACCAAAATCCCGGCATATTGATTAAAAAACCTCCCCAATAATTTTAAAATTGTCTTATGCCTTTATTAGCATTTTCACAAATTTGTCTTCTCTCTTCCAATTGTTTCCTTTCATAATTTAATTTCTTTAAGCAAATAATTCCATAATGAAGACTTGTTCTAAAAACAAATAAATAATTATTTTGAATAAATAAAATAACCTATGAAAACTGTCCATAATCTTCAGACTTTTGTTTAAGTCACGCTTTGAAAGGTGTTCGAGCATTCTTGCTAAAAATTAATCAAAAGGGAGATTTATAATTTTCAGAAAAAAAAAGACTAACCATCAACAAGGCACTCCATAAAATCAACTCTATATCTGCCTAAACCCAAAGAAGGCAGCCATTCATTACCAATCCATTCATGATTCATTTCACCAAATGCTAGGCCAGAATAGAATTGTTGGGTGCGAGGTGAAGAAGGTGAAGTAAGTGCTACCATTTCCTTAATTAAAGGTCAGAGTTATCCCTTGAAAAGTCCCACTTGTATAGCAAGTCGAAGTTTGAGCCTATGAAGTGGATTAGAGACACCAATTTCCCGCTGAATTTCCTGATCAGAAAGAGCAGACATAATAGCACCACTTTTTACATTTGCTCTAAAAAAAGATTTTTTTTAATTTTTAAATGATGCTAAACAAACCGACAAGCCTCTGTATACCAAGTAGGCATTCCTACCCACAATTCTAACCATGCAACAATTGTTGGACCATTCCAAAGGGCAAAAGGAGTGCGTGCTTTTATTGCCTAAAATTTAATTAAAATTGTCTAAAAAAATTTTTAAAAACCTCTTCAAGCAACTCATGCTTTCTCCTTTTTCGTTTGTCAAAATCTGCTGGCATTGGAAGTCCATAGGAAGATGAGGCCATTTTATTGATTGGCAATGTTGATCCGCCGTTGACCAATTTTTGGTGTCCCATTTTGCTCAAATTGTCAACGCTGCCACCCGTAATTGAAGGACCACATTCTGAGTCAGAGTAAGAAGCTGCATCTGTTCCACGTCTGAAATTAAGATTTTAAACATGACTCCATCAAAACAAACTTCTTTCTTTGACTTCCACCAAATATCCTTCCAAGTGTTTTCAATCCACTACTTGTTGATGTTGATTTTTTAGGTGGTTTACTTCCAGTAGCATTGTTTTGAGCTGAAGACCCAGGAACTACCAAATCTGGACTACTTCCAACTGAAGAAACTGGGCTTATTCTTTCTTGCAGTTGTTGTTGTGGCGGTTGACGGTCATTATCTGGTCTAGTTCCTCGTCTTGGAGAAAAGCGTCGTTGGTGTGTAAAGTCGTTTCTGTAGACTTGGTCTAACCCATTTCGAATCCAATTTGGATCGGGGACTTGCTAAATATTTTAATTTAGGTCATTAAATTTGTAAAAAAAATCTTTACTTCATCAACGCCATGATAACGTTGCTGCATTTGTTGTTGTTCATTAAAGTCTAATTGTGAATCTCGAACGCGAGCAAGATAAGATGCCATGTCATAAGGACTACCGCCATATTGACCAGCCGTTTGTGAGTCAGCAACTTGATTTGGTAAATTTGGTGGCCATGCTGTTTTTTGTTGTTGTTCCATTTGTTCAGCAGCAATTCGTTCTGTTTGTTGTTTTTGTTCCTAAATTAAAGATTTAAAGTAAGAATTTGAAAAGTATTACTTGAATAAGACGAATTTCATTGTTAATAGCATCCAATCTCTCTTGTAGTACATAAGCCAAAGTGTGGGGATCGGGCGATTGTTGTTGTTCCAATGATGGGGAATTGTTCATGTTAAGTAAGGAAGAAGAGGAAGAGAAAGCCTAAATTATTTTAAAAGGTTGAAAATTTTATAAGCCTTCAGTGCACGATTAACCTGTTGAATATTAGCTAGAACGTTGGCCTGTTGTAGACGATCCCATTCTTTTTCTCCCAAAGTCTGTATTTTGCCTGGATCTTCCTGTAATGCACCTGCTCTTCCTTTCTGAAGGCGTCTCTTTACCATTCCCGGGGTTGCCGTTGACATTGATGTACTCATTGCATTTTGTCGTGGAGGAGGTAAAATATATGGTTGTTGAGGTTCCATTTCACTGCCCATAGGAAGAGCGCCAACTGGTGGACATGGAAAGCCATTCAACCTTTAAAAATAATTTAAAAATTAAAAATGAAATAGAGGATAATTTGTAAACAAGCCTTGAATAAAATTGTGCAGTCCGTGTAGAATAAACTAAATTCCGAAGCATTTCAATTTCCTTACGCAAATCTTCATTTTCAACTGTAGCTCGTTCTTTGAAACGTTCAGTCTTAAACAATAATTTAAAAATTATTATAAGTTTTATAGAGCTATTTTTTCAAAAGTAATAGAGAAAATGATATTTTCCTTATCTTTCTTACAAGGGACACTCACTCACAGTTCGTGAGTGTCCCTTGTTAATTCATTAAAAACCTGATCAAATAATTTTTTCGCTTGGTCTAATTGTTGCATCAAAATATTCCTCTCTATTTGTGCTTGCATTCTTTCCTTCAAATGAACTTGTAACCTTTCATTTGATTCGCTAAGTAATTTATCAACAGTAGAAGAAAGACGCTGATTGTGTTCTTCATTCATACGTTCACGTTGAACTGCTCGATCTAATTCTGCAGAACGTTCATTTAATAAAACTTCTAACCGTTGAATACGTTCTTCGGCCGACAAATGTTTCTAAAAATCATTTTTTCAAATTTTTTTATAAAAATTTTAGTTAACTTGTTCCGCAGCAGAAAGAGCCTCCATTCTTTGAAGAAGTTCAGCTTCGACAGAAGGCAATGATTCAGCTTTTTTCAGGCTCTGTGCCAATTGTTTTTCGGCAAGTTCAAACCGCTCATGCAGACTGTGAAGTTTTTCTTCATTTAAACGCATAGTAGCATCTTTGTTAGCCAACTTTAATAATATAATAAATATTTTAAATCGTATAAATAGAAAAAGGCTGGGGTCTTTGAATCCACTCATTTAATCCCAAAAACGATCAGTCAAAATAAAAGAGAAGTCCCCACCAAACAAAAGTTTTCAAAATTATTTACCTGAAATTCAAGCTTGTCATTTAATTCTCTCAAACACGCAGACTCTCGTTGAGCAGTTAATATGCGATTTTCTAATAAATTAACTCTATCCTCCTGTTCGTCCCTTTGTGCTTGTAACTAAATTTATTAGATTATTTTTTGATCAGAATTTTATTTAAAAACCTCTTGAAGTTGTTGTTCAGCTGAATTGGCTTGTTCTTTCGCCTGTCTAATTTCTTTTCCAGCATTGGACAATTCAGATTCGAGCTCGGAATTTCTAAACAATTAATTATACAATTTTCCTTCTTTAAAAACCTTGAATTTAATTCATTCGCCTGATTAATTGTCGTAGCCAATTCTTGAGACATTCGGTCCAACTGTTCTTGTAATTCGAATATTTTTGGAGATGTGGCTTTATTAGATGAATTAATTTGTTTTTCGTCAGCCTCCGCAATGTTGTTTTCATTTTGCTTAAAATAAGAATAATAAATGATTTTTTATAATAAAATTTAAAAAAAATTTCCAATCCTCGGAAATACTTTCTGGTTTCAGACATAAAAATAAATGTAAACTTCTATAACAAAAATTATTGGATTATTAAATTTAATTATTTTTCTTTTCAATCCATAAAATTTAGAAAAATTAAAAACCTCATTTATATTTTTCTTTGCTTCAGCAAGTGCTTTAGAAAGCTTTGACTTTAATGCCGCATTCTCTTCCACCTTTCCATTTAATTCAACTTCAAGGGATTGAACTCTTTCAATTGCTACTTTAAGGCGTTCTCTCACCTTTAGAAAATAAAAATTTAAAAAAATATTTTTAAATCAAAAACCTTTTCTTCCAAAGCTTTGTGATGTTCAAACAAAGATTTTAAAGCTTTTAGAACTTCTACTTCAGAAGAAACAGAATTGTCCCTATTTATTTGAGAATGCCTTTTGACAACAGTAAAACGCAAAGATTTTTCGTGTTTAGAAACAAGGCATTCAAGGTGTTCTCTTTAAAAAAAATATTTAATTTAATAAAAAAGTGAGGTGGAAGATGAATTGTTGAAATAGGTTTTGGCCGTATAATAAATAAATTTTCAAGTCAGACCCGGGACACTCCTAACAATAAAATGTAAAGGTTATTTGCAAATGCTAACAATAGTATTTCAAGTCTAATTAATCCATCTTAATGCCCTCTCAAAAATAAAAATTTAGAAAAAAAAAGTTCAAAATTACCCAAAAGTCAAAGAAATAAAAAACCCACAAAAGTAGACGAGTATTGTTACGCTCAGCTTTGAGTTCAACAATTTCCTCTTCCTTCTCGTAAAGTTGTTCACGACAATGAGCTAATTCACGAGTAAGTGTTTGTACTTCCTAAAAGAAGAAATTTAAAGGCAAAATCTAAACAAAAAATAACCGAAGGTAAATCCTGTCTAGTTGTTTCCAGTTGTCTTTTTAGAGAATCTCTTTCTCGAATTGCATCACGACAACGTTCATCTGCATCTTCTATCCGTTTTTGCATTCTAACCAACTTTAAAAGAAATTTTTTTAGAATTTTAGACTGAAAGGGAAAAACAAGAAGAGGGTTAACCCTTCTCTTAGAAATAAAAATTGAAAATAAAAATTCAACCTGTTCTTGAAGTTTATCCCTTTGTTCCAACATCTTTAAAGATAAATCAAATTTAAAAAATCAAAAAATTCAAAACAAACTGAGATCATTAAAGGTTCCAATTTTGAATCATGAAGGGCTCTAATTGTATCAGAAGAAGCCTCGTCTGACTCTTCTACATTTCCAATAGAGCTTCCAGCACCCCCATTTTCTTGTTGTAATCTTTCATCTACAGCTACTTCACTAACTGTTGGTGGTATATTAAAATTGTTCCAGCTCATTTTGTTAATATTTTATTTCATTTGTTGATGAATAAAAGCATTTAAATATATTAATTTAAAATGTCTAAAAAATTGAGATTTGGAAAAACGGAAAATTGAAAAAAGATAAGGGCATTAAAGTTATATTGTTAAAAAGCCAGATATGCGGGACGGAAGTTTAAAATAAGAACAATAACCTACCAGCGCCGAAAAGTACCATACCCAAAAAATTAAAAACGAAGAATTCTTTGATAATTTAGAGGTAAGGGATACAATAGAGATTTTACTTTATTATTCAAACCAAATATAATTGTTGTAAGGAGATTAACCAAAATAAATTCCATGATTTTCCAAATATTTTCATCGACCATTTCATTGCAATTCTCTGTTTGCGTTAGAGAAATGCAAAGAATCCGCTGGACATACGGGCTAAAAAAGAGGAAGACTAGCCATTAGAAAAATAAAAGGGCCAAGGTTTTTGGCAGCGTTTGTGTTAGGAATGCAACAGAAATAGAGTCCTTCTCTTCAATAAAACACATTGATGTAAGTAAAAAATATATCGTTTGTTTCAACCGCTTTTAAAACTTAATGGCCACAAAAATATTTGCTGAAAAGTAGCTGCATCCTTTCATTTCTATTACTTAAGAATCCATGAAACTAAAAATATCAAAAGAAATCAGGTACTAGACTTGTAAAAGTTAATAGAAACTAATAAATTTTTACAGTAAGCTGAAGAGAACATCTCGAGATAGTCCCTCATTCTCTCCTCAAAATTTTTCAGGATTAGGCTTTTCTAAATGAAAATCTGTCTTGTCTTATTTTTCAACCCACCACCTTAGGAAACCATCCAATCAAAAATCAAGGTCATGGAGTTTAAACTAAAAGTTTAAAACTAAAATCTACAGGTCTGTGTCTGGTTCTTAAAGCCAAATTACCCCCATCCATTTTCTCTTATTAACCGTTGACCTTTATTCTTTAATACAAATTTTATTATTAATTTATTTTAAGTACTATGGCAAAAACCATGTATAAAAATAGAATGTATGTACTGATGTATTGAAACAGCGGCTGAAAGATTTTTGGAATATAGAAAAGTAGAAAAGAGATAGTAGTAGATGTGCGTAATGAACCGAGAAATTCAAATACAAAATAATTAATTAAAAAAAATAACGATTTGTTGTACATAGTATTTTAGCAAAATAAAATAATAATAAAAAATAATAGAAAGTACAAATATTAGAAAGTGATATTATAGTAACTATAGAGGAATTATTTTAATAATAAAGTGTGAGGTCCGCGTTTAAGAGGTTACGCTTTAAAAAAAAAAGATTCTTTGTTGCGTGTTTGTTATTTTTTGATATATTAATTTATTATTTTTTTATTAAATGTCCCGTCTTTTTCTTGTTTTTATAAATTACTTCCTTCTTTTTTCTTTTATTTCATACATAATTCTTTAACAAAACCATTAATTCGCCAAAAATGTCTAAAAAATTTCAAAATTTCTAAAAAAAATACCAAAAAAATTTTCTTACCCAAAAACTTCCATAACTTGCATATTTTCATCATTTTGATCAATGATGTTCTAAAAAATTTAATGAATTAATTTTTTGATTAAAAATATTATTTTTTGACAACATTTTTGGTTAATATTTCCCAATTATTCATCACACGTCAAGGATGATTGTCTGATGACTAAAACATCACATTAAAAAGGAAAGGAAATTTTTGGGGAAAGGCCCTCTTCTCTCCTCTTGTCTTCAAATATAAACATAAATTATTTGGTCGCTAAATATTTCTAACAATTGAGCAACTATTTTTTTTTTTTTTGATGTTTTTGATATTTTTAAACACCTCCATTTACTAATCTAATTTTCTAATCTTTATGCAAGTCTTTTCTGTCATTCAATCATAAATTATTAAATATAAATCTGACTCATAAATCTGCCTGGCCCTTTTTGTAAACAAAATCGTAGAAAAAATAGAAATTTTTTTAAATCAATTTTTTGGTCTTAAAAAGAAAAATTTGCATTTTTCTCTTTAATTTTTCCATTTAATCAACGCTTCAAATGCAAATCTTACGTTTTTCTCCAATTTTCCCAAAATTTTACTTTTTTCCTGATTTTGAGAGAAGTAAATGTATTTTTATGACTGGGAATGAATCTTGTTTTACAGTTACTTATCTGATCTAGGCCAGACATTTTTCTATTTGACTCATAAATCTAAATCGAACAACTACGCGCTACAATATTTTTACTCTCATTTGTTTCTTTTCTTGTCGCTCGTATGCAAGTCTTCCCATATTTCTTTTCTTGTTTAAAATCATTTGATCAGGGTACAGCCCACTAAGGCGCGGGCCACTAAGGCGCGGCCACTAAGGCGCAGGCCACTAAGGCGCAAGCCCACTAAGGCGCAGGCCACTAAGGCGCAAGCCCACTAAGGCGCAGGCCACTAAGGCGCGAACCCTTAGTTATATTTTTTTCTTTTTTATTAATTCATTTCACTTCATCAAAGTTCTAAAATGGTTCAGGAGGTGCTGGTAGTAGTATTGGTGGTTGATAATCCGAAGGAATTGGTTTTAAATCTTTTTCTTTGAAAATTTTTAAAATTTTTGACGAGCACAACAATCTGTTTTCATCAATTCGAGGATCAAAATTCTCCCGTCAACACGCTCGCTCAACAGCTGAATTACCAACTAGTGCTTGTGGAGCAGAACATTATGATGAGAGGACTGCTTCTCAAGATGTGATGGCAAGAATGGAAGAACTTGGACGAAAATTGGCGAAAAAAGAATAGGATTATTGAAGGACCACCAACATTAAATATAAAAAGGTCAAGGTTTCTCTTTATTTTTTGGATTTTTAATTTAATACGGACTTATTCGTCTGTTTGCAGAACATAGATGCTCATCAACAGGTGTTAAGGCACCATTTTTCTTAATATTTTAAAAATTAACCCTTGCGCCTTAGTGGCCCGCGCCTTAGTGTCCGTGTCCCATTTGATCATTCAACCTTTCTAGGCCAATAGAAAGAAGCTTTTCTTTTCTCAAAAAAACTGACAAACATTGGAAAACATAAGCAAGCCCCCCCCCTCTAGTAAGTTTTAGGAATGCAACTTTTGAAATAGTATTCCCCCTCCAAACAATCATCTTTGATGCATAAATGAATGAAATTAATTTCTTCTATTTATTTCTAGTAAAACAAATAAATTATTTGTCAACCGATTAAATATTATATTAAATTTTCTGGCCAAAAATTTAATAAAATATTAACAAACAGATGTTTGATCAAATCATTCGACAAATAAATATTTGTGAATTAGAGAACGAAATTACCAAAATTCTCTACCAAGTAACTATCGAAGGTCCGGTATTTGCTAATCTGTTCACCTATAGAAATATCAGGTCCTGCTCATTATCAATTTCATAATAACAAAATTCCAGATATTTATTTATAAATTCTTGTGGTACTCTTCATTCTCTAGTGTTCCCTTCGCATTACTATAGGTGGTCCCTTTCACTCAACTTATTTTTAGAAGTGAAAATTTCAACAAAAATATCTTCAATAAAAACATTTCAACTACAAAATTTACCTGAATTGATTGTGACATCATTAACATATTTCCATATTTTTGAACTCCAAAGCTTGTGTTGTGTCTTTCAACAATTATTTGGAAAAGAACGGTAAGATATTTTGTTCTCTCATTTCCAATATTTTCTCGAACTTCATGAGAAAGATCTAGAGCATCTAAAATAATTTTAAAATTAATAAATTCAAAAATAAATTAAAGCCTGGATTGAAGAAAAGACAAGCTTTGAAACAGGCAAATTCACGCATTGAAATTTCTAATTTTCGAAACGGAATCATAATTTCTAGAAAATTAGAAAAAAATAGACTTATAAAAATTAATTATTAAATAGAGCTGCACTGAAATTTTTACAGACAGAATTTAAGCCAAATTCTCCAATAAAAAATAAGAACCCTTAAACCTTTAAAAAAATTTCAGTGATGTAGCTCTACTATTTTTTAAACAGACCATCCATTTGACGGTGGTATATCGATCGACCTGAATAAAAAACAAATTTAGACGATATTCAATGAATGTAAAACTTACATCCAGGTATTTTAACACTATCTTGGGGCTGTCTTAAAATATATGCTCCATTTGGATAAACAATTTTATCTGGTCCGTAGTCCAATGAATAGAAGACTCTAAAAATATACTTATCTTATTAGAAGATTTCAAGGAGGGAGGCAAAACAAAATTAAAGAAAAATTATTTAATTAAACCTGTTCAAGATGTTGTAAGTGAATGCGAAATTCCGGACTAGCGCAAACTAAAGTAATAAAAAATAATTTTGAGAGAAAGTGCCTTGATTCCAACGCCTTAATTATTGCCCAGATATTATTCTGGGCAATTTCCGACTCAAACCATCCTGACCCGGAGTTTCTGGTTATAGCCCGGAGACCCTGGTTCTGAGCCCAAATTCTACTAAAAACAAACTTGGTCTGTATCACAGAGTCTTTGAAATTCATCAAAAGTTTTAGCCCATTCCAGACAAAGCCTGAGCTCTCTAATATTCCACATTTGGATATCATTCATAGAAGCTAAGAAAATCAAGGTTAATTTGGAAATAATTAATTTAAAATAAACCTGGATAGAGGTCTTTAAATATTGTATTGACCTAAAAATTAAAAAATTAAATTAATAAATTATTTAAATAAACATCTTTTCGTAAGTTTTGTGCTTGAAAAAGTAAAGAGGGCTGTGTCAACGTTTCCCTCACACCTTTGCTTTCCTCAAGGCAGCAATTGCGAAGAACATTACAAAGGTTTTCTCTAAAATAATAAAATTTATTTAAATTCTTTTGAAGGTAAAAGTGCTGAGGTGTTATAAATGAGAATTTTAATGCGACGAAACGTATACCAGGTTTTTTAGGATATTACGGGAAGAACTTGTTCTTGTAAGGGATTTTACTTTTT
Organism: Meloidogyne hapla; assembly: GCA_000172435.1. Lineage (NCBI taxonomy): Eukaryota > Metazoa > Nematoda > Chromadorea > Rhabditida > Meloidogynidae > Meloidogyne > Meloidogyne hapla. Next base: position 8,105 of record ABLG01000042.1, on the reverse strand, counting down.
GGGTCCGAACCCCAAGCCAGCGGACATTAAAAGCTAAAAAACAAGCCTTTTAAAATTTAAAAAAGATAAATAAAATATACATTGCAACAATATGTTCCAACAATTTTCCATCTTGCTGTCTAATTTGTGGTGATAAAGAAGCCACAGAAAGTTGATCTTCATCGACAGAACTTCGTTTTCTACATTCGACTGCCCCGCCGGAAGATAAACGCATTTTCTTTGTTGGACCAATTCTTTTAAAAATTGGAAAAATACAACAATGACTTAAAATACCTGTCCCGATCATTTTGTATAGCTCTGGCATCCATTCCGACAGCAACACATTTTTGAAATCTAAAAATAGAAAGGTCGGAAGATTGTTAATTTTTGGGGTTTAGCTAGCTAGCTTTTTTAAAAAACATAACACAACTCAATTTCCCCTCATACATAACATTAAAAAATAAAAACCTGCAATGCCTGCAAGCACACCTAACATTTTTATTAACATCACAACTTCCATTATATTGACAAACTAAAAGAGCTAAATTTCGATTAAAAAATTAATCAACTGCACCACCAAAACTATGTTCTGAAACTATTGTCCTTCGAAAAAATGTTTTGCACCCATTACAACTTGCAACACCATAATGATAGCCAGTTGCTCTATCTAAATGAAAAATATATGAAAACTACTAACATAAAAAACACTTACCAGAACATACAGCACATAGTTCTCCCTCGGGAACTTTCCTTCCTGAAGAAAAAAAAATTAAACAAACAATAACTCCTTTAATGATCAACACATAAAGAACCGTGTGTTGATTTTATGTGTATGACAAAATAAAAAAAATCATTTTGTTTGATGAAATAAAAAAAGGACACATGTCTTGCCCCAATATTTTATAAAAAACAAAAATTAACAAAAAAAAACATCGTACTTTGTCTAGGTTGTAACCTTCCATTACATCCACCTGCCCCCATTCCTCCACCAGCACTACTAGAACTACTTCCAGAGCTCTGTTGTTGTTGTTGTTGGTTACTTGAAGTTGAAAGTAGCATTGTAGAAAGAGGAGTTCCAAGAAATAAAGAACTGGGACCCGCTGTTCCCGAAGATGTTGACTGAATATTTGAATGCATAAGTGCAGCTAATGAAGAATTGTTAATTCCATTAGTTGCTAATGTTCCATTTGAATTTCCAAATATAGGCGTAGGTTTAGGTGGTTCAATGTCATCAACCATCATTTTGTTGTTTTCTTCAAACAACTCCAATTTAGGAGTAGAAAAATGCAGGGGCAGATTTAATGCCTGATTTTTATCTAAATTAATAGAACTATACATATTCATATGCTGCTGTTGATTTTCCCTAGATTTTCTTTTAATTGATTTTTAAAGAGCAAAGACTAATTTAGTTTTTTAAACCTAGGAGTCGTTTTTGGCGCAATAGTTTTGGCGTCAAAGCACTTTATTGCAAAATAGTTCATAATTTTAATTTGGCAATATTTCCGAATAATTTTTTATATATTTCAAAAGCTAAATATTTATGTGTTGATTCTTTTTTCTCAAACGATTAAATAAATACTTTCATCACATGAAAATTTTGCAACCTGATAAACATTGTAAAAACACATGTACGTATATTTCCGACCTTAACTTTCTAAGAAATCATTGACAGAAAATTCCCTTTTGAAAATGAATCCGCAAATCTAGAACTTTTAATTAAAATAAAAATTACTCGAATCTTTTGCAAACTAAAAAAAGTTATGACCAAAAAATAGCCTTGCCGCCAAATTGAAGGGCGCCAAAACGACCCCAGATTATTTATAAAAAACAATTTTCTGGGTACTCACTTGTTTATATTTTTAACGGACTTTGTTCTATGCCACCAAAGGTTGTTGAAAATAATACGGAAGTTTTGCCTCTGTTAACGGCTCCGTTTTGACTGTTTTTAGTTACTATTTTTAATTAGTTGTATTGTAAAAAATTAATGTACTAGTAGTTAATTAGGAAAAAAAATAAAAGAAAAATTAGAAACCAGCTGACGCCTATAAAAAATGGTTAGAATAAAAATCAACATATATAAAAAATCAATTTCTCTCGCGTTGGTGTTGGTAGCTGAATTTTTGATTAAATATTAGTTTAGAGTAAATAAATTTAAAAAATTTTTGTTAGACTCTAATAGACTTAATAAATAAATATTTAAAAATTCATATTACAGCAACGAATTTCGAATTAAAAAAATTTTAAAGAAAAAAAGAAGAACGCAAATAAAAAATATATGTACGTACTACATATGATATTGATAGAAAAACAAATTTAAAAAAATTCTAAGAAAGAATAACCTAGATTTTGTGTTTTTGACCTTGTAAATATCTAAAGCCTAAATCCAATGGATATAAAGATTAACATAAAGAGCTCGAAGACTCAAGTCTCCCGATTTTTTCGGTTTTATGTTTTAAAGGAATTCGGTCAAAAGATTTCCATGGCGGGTGGATATAATTACTTTATTTTTAAGTAATGAAAAATTTTTTTAAAGGAATCTGATCTTTGGTCATTGAAATTTAAAAGGAAGTAGAGAGAAGAAATTTTTTTGAGACTATGATTGTCTAGGCTTTATCTATACACGTGTAAAAATTTTTTTAGACCAAATTTCAATTTCTTACGTATTTTATAAAAAAAAATTTAAAATGCCGGCTGGCACGCTATATGATCTAAAAAAAACGCGATTTTTGGTGCTCTGTTGCGAGTATTATTGATTTTTTAAAGATGAGGGTGTATGAACATATCCTATAAAAAACTTGTGTGTAAATGGATAAAAGAGAAGACGAATTTCTTTTCTTTCTCTTCCCTAGTGACCTAGTAGTGACAGACGGGGAATAATGTAACATAAAATAAAAACGGAAAGGAACATGTATATTTTATATAAGAAAAGAAGGGGGAGTATTTACAAGCAAAGAAATAATAATTATCCACAGTTTTTAAATTACGAAAAATGACGAGAGAAGGAAAGATGTTCTTTATACATTTTTTTAGTATCTTTTCATTAAACCAGTCGATATTATTATTTTTTTTCAACCGTCTTCATTTTTATATAAACACATCTATCAATGAATGTTTCTATGTATTTTTGACGAAATATCGCGCATGCGACATTTCTTCTCTATTTAATACCAATGGCAACTAAAATTAATGAGGGCAAGAAAAAGTAAAATATTTTATACGTGCATTTTTTTCTTGATGAATTTTAAATGGGATGTTTCCACCTTGAGTAGAAGGTTAAAGTTAACTTTGGTTTTCAAAATAAGATTTGAGATGTATATATGTTTTGGTTATTATTTTTTGTATTGAGAAGCTAATGACCGGCAGGTTTTGGACAAGGAAAATTTTAAAAATATATCATAAAAAATTAAAAAGTAAAGCAAAAAACGTTTTCAACAAGATACTCAACTATTCGGACAATTGGGCACGAATTTTAAAAATGGAACTTTGTTTTACTCACAAGTCTGAGTTCATAATTGTTAACTATTATGATGATAACGATTAAGATAATGCACAAGCCAAGACCAGAAGCTAAATTGTATGTAGAACTATGGAACAAAAAATTTGTGACCGAAATCGGCTTGTGTTCAATTTCCTAAGACTCTTGTGTTCAGACTCGAGTTGTACGGCTGTCAAATAAAAACACTGAATAAGCATTTTTTTAAAAGCCTAAAAACTTCAGCTCTTGCGATACGTCACGTGCATTATTTCTCTTCTTTCTCTCTGTCTAATTTATGGTTTCTAACATTTAACTAAAACAGTCATTTGAGTATTTTAATTAGTCAGTTGTTTAAATATTAGAATTTTTTAATTTTTGCAATATTTTAAAATGTTTGTAAATATTTAAATTAATCGAATTATTTTACTTTTTACTTCCAAATAAAATATTCTTATCTAAAAATCGTCACTTTTTTAAATAAAATACTCAAATGTCCCTTTTTCAGCTGCTGCTTAATCTGCCAGTCAGCAGACTTTTTGCTTGCTCAAAAAATATCCCTTACTCATCCTGATAAAACTAAATCGATTTAAAGTAGCAGAATAGCAGAAAGCTAGCTAGTAGTTTCTTTTTTAATACCTTTTCATTTATAAAATTACGGATTTTGTGTAGGTGTATTTTTATGGAAAATAACTTTTCTTATTTTTATTAAAAAGGGAAATCAATTTTAAGTCTTTTTAATTATTTTTTGAATTTTTATTGAATATTTTTTTAAAAATTAATTTGCTAAATTGATTTTCTTGTTTTTTACAATTTTTCAAAAATTTCTTATTTTCTTTGTAATTTACCTTAATTTTTGCATCACCAAAAAATTTTTAAATGATTAAACTAAAAACTTTCTTTTTTAATTTTTTAATTTTGTTTATGTGCGTATTCTGCCAAATTCTCTTTTTTCTTTCTTTTTTCTAAGGCTCTCGAAGAGATATTTTTTATAACTTACCTTTTACCCGAATAGACTTATATTATTTTTTTGAAAATCTTTAATTTATTTGCTCCTTTCCGAAAATCTTTTTTTTTTCTCAATTTACATCAGAATGATTTTCATTGAATGAATAAATTATTAAATAAATTAATTTTTAAATAATTATTCTTTAATTTTCAGATTTTACCTATTTTTTACTTCTTCAATTAAATTAAAAAATGTTAGCTCCAATAGTAACAAAAGATATGAAATTATTTCCTTCACAGCCATTACCATCTCGTATAAAAAATGGTTTTCTTTTAAATTATTTTAAATATTTTAATTTTTTATTTTTTTTTAGTTCGTTCTAGAGCTCAAAGTTTGCAAGATTTTGCTAATGGAAATGCAATACACGTGGTAATTTTTGTAAATTTTAATAAAATTGTTTTTTGACTTTTTTTTAAACAATCAGAAATTTTTACACTTAAATTTTAAAAATAATTTTATTTTTGGTATTAACTTATTTTGGAAAGATTTTTGAGAATTTTTTTTTCTTTTATTTTGTCCAATCAATTTCTGAAGTTCCCCTTTAAATAATTTTTGGATAGAGAAAAATAAAATTTTTAAAAATTTTCTCCTCTTTTTAATATATTTTTATCTTTTTTAAAAAAAACATTTTTTATTCTACTTATTCAAAAATCATTTAAAAAATAACAATTAATTTTCTTATTTTTTAAAAAAGACTTCTTCATCAGCAGTTTCTTCAAATACCCATTTAGTAAGTACAGCAAATGCTTCTCGATCAAGAAATTCACAAAGTATTGGAAGTCTTCCAACAAATACAGTTTTAGCTTCTTCTTTTCAAAATGCTCAAACAAATAATGCTGTTATGATAATTCCTTCTGCTAAAACACCTCCAAAATATTCTACAAGTTCAGGTTATTTACTAATAAATTTTTATTTTTTTTGGGGATGAGATTAATCAATTTTTAGTACAAACCATTATATTGAGTTAATCAAACCGTTTTTTTGGTGTTAACGTTTAATATTTTTGTGGAAGAAATTACCAATTATTTAAAACTTTTATTTCCCAAAAAGTTCACTTCCCCAAAACCTTTTTTTTTAAATTATGTTAAATTTCTTAGTTGAATGTGATAAAAATTATTTTCTGATTAAAGTTCCACAAGTTTGTAGTCGCGACCCTCTATCCGACTTGTTCCCTCTCAATTTTTAACGAAAAATTATATTTTTGAGGAGTTCTTGATTATACTTTTAAAATTCTTAAATTCTCTTAAATCAATTTAAGCTTCCTTGCGAAAGCCTTTGGATTCGATTGTTGAAGGTTTTATTTTTAAATTTTGTTTTTTATATAGATTTTTTGTTAAAATGAAAAGAAAACATTTTTTTATCATTAAAGGTGTTGAATTATCTGCTCAAGGTTCTTCTTTTGCCCAAGAAACAGAAAAAGAACAAAAAATCACAAAAATTCAAAATAAAAAAAGTAAAGGTTCTGACATTCAATCACCAAGTAAAAGTGAAACAACAAAAACAAAAAATACTTCAAAACCTTTTACACATCGATCAAGTCATGATGATGTATTATCAGCTACTAAAACTAATTCAAAAAATGAAGAAAAGAAATCGAAACGAACTCAGAGTGTTGAACGGGAAAGGAAGAAGAAAGGTTGGGAATTTAAATAATTAAAAAAAATTTTTTTTTTAATTTTTTGAATTTTTAATTTGAGATGATGTCACTCTTTATTTTTATTTTTTCCACCCAAAAATAATTTTTCTTAAAATAAAAATCATTTTCCACAAGTTGGGTTCGAACTTCCAACCTCCTCCCCCACGAACAAAACACCACCCAACTACACCACAAAAATATATTTAGGACTTTATTTTTATTTGTTTTCGACTCTTCTAAATAGTAACTAAAAATAGTTTTAAAAAGTCATTCAAATAAATCTTTTCTTTCGTCATAAGCCTTTTTTTTTTAATTTTTTTTTCTAATTAAAAAAATAAATTGTTCTCTTATTTTAGAAGGTAAAAGTGGTAATTCCTCGTCAATAACTGGATGCTTTGCCATGTGGTTAAATTCAAAGTTCCGGAAGGGTAATAATGATGTTAATAGTAATAGTAGTAATACTTCAACTAAAACAACACCTGAACCTTTAGAAGGTGGAGGGGAAAGCACGAGTAGATGAAAGGAAATAAAAAAATTTAAAAATATTTGTTTGGTTGCTATTGGGGGGTAAAAATTAAAAGAAGTTTTTAAATTGTTTTTTCTTCTGACTGAATTAACTCAAAACAAATTTTTGTATTTATTTTTATTAAAAGTAAAGCATTTAAATAAATAGATTATTTTAAAAAATTAAAGTCTCCAAACTAATTAATTTTTTAGAAATATTATTTATTTAAAAAATAACCAAAAAATCAAAGAGGATATGATCTAATATATTTATAAATTTTTTTCAACTCAAAAATATTAATTACCCAATAAATGCTTTATTTTTACTTTCTTATTCTCTCTAACATTTTTTAAAAATTTCGTTTTTTTAACAAATTTTTGTGTTTTTATTTACTTTAATTTATAAGCTAGTAACCGAAATAATTTTTTTAGTTATTTTAAAAGAACTAGTCAATAAAAATTCTCATCGGTCACTAGTTAAAAAGTCTTTTTTTCATCAGAAAATCAAAACAACATTCGAGCCATCTGCCTTTGCAAAAATATAATATAATTCGCTCATCTTTAAATTTCTGTTTTTTATAATTGGAATATTTCTTTGATAAAAATTTAAAAAATTATTATTTTTTATTTTAAAAGAAAAAAATCAGAAAGATTCCAAATGCAATCAACTCTCATTAATAGAGACACATGAAAAGTTTAAGTGATATGGAGAATCTGACATTGAGATTTCAATGTGATTTCTGTTGATTGTGAGACCGTAGAAAATTTAACATTGGTTGAATTCTCTCCATTAATTGAGCCCTACTAACGAGAGTTGATTGTATATAGATAACCCAAAAAATCATCAAAAACATTTTTATATTAATATTAGGGTTGCAGTACAAAAACAGGACTTTATTAAGATCTAACAATTTAATGTAACCCTAATTTCTTGTATTGTTTTTAAAGAGGCTCCTTTTTGGTGCATCTAACACAACAAATAATTATAAGCCTTCCTTTAAATTGAATGTTTATATTTTAATGCTTGACAAACATTTTTTATATCCATTTTTGGATTTTTTGGTATAAATACCTATATTAATTAAAGAATAAATTTTCTTGACTAACCGATAAAAAGTTTTTAGGAAAAATATTTAAAAAAAATTATTATTTTTTAACAACTTTTTAAGGAATTTTTGACTTTTATCTTTTTAAAAAGCACTATGTCATGTGTTAAAATTCACGTCTAAAAATTCAATATTTTTTTTGGTACTGTTCTAATATGTCCCTCCACCCCGTATATTCGCGGCGAATTTGCACACCATATATTCGCGAGATTATAAAGTGGTAACTGATATTTCAAAAAAGTAGTAACATAAGCCTATTCATTATATTCATAAAAAATATATGTAATGAATAGGCTTATGTTATTGCGTACAGAACCCAGCAAACCATAGGCTCCCGCGAGACGCGTGCCGCAAAACCCTGAGCGAAGCTCAGGGTTTTGCACAAGCGTCTCGCCGACT
>ABLG01000043.1:0-171869 GCA_000172435.1 Meloidogyne hapla | reverse complement strand
AAAAAATGAACTTATAAATGACTAAAAAATACTGATATTTTTCAGAATTATTCTTCAACATCATTTTTAATTTTAACCAAGAATAACCATCAAACCATACATAAACAAATCCTCAACAGGTCCCATAATTTATGTTCCTTGGCATCCTCAGCATTAAAACTATATAGCCTAAATTTGAATGAATATGCTGACGCATGTACCCAGACCAACTGGCCATAGGTTCCGAAACGCGGAAATATCGCATTTTTACTACTGACCATTTTGAGGAATATTAGATACTGACCATTTTATAATCTCGCGAATATATGGGGTGTGTACCTAAACCGTACAAGTTCCGATTTTTTAAAATTTCTCTTACTCCTTTTTAAAAATAAACTCAGCTACTTGATAGAAAAGAACCGGATCGATTAGTAGTTATCTATTTTGATCAGAAAATCCGAGACCCTATTGTCTTCCGTGACTAAGTGTCAGTTAATCGCCTGGCTTTTAAAGAATTGAAACGTCTCTCCATTTTTTACACACTATTTCTAAATTGTTTTTCTTTACTTTTCTCTTTTATATTAATTTGTACAGAAGAACATTAAGAGTCTGAGTTAATTGAATGTTTTATTTCTTATGTTCGAATAAATTCTCTTAAACCTATTATTGCAATAAATTGATTTTTGGTTTTATTTGTAATCCTTTACATTTTTAACGATCATTCTATATTATTTTAAGGCTTTTTAAATTTTTTTATTCAGTGAAAATGTTGAATTTTTTTAAATTTTATTGTATTTATTGTTTGCTAATATTGTCTATTTGCAATTATTTAAAGGTATTTTGATTATTATTTAATTTTTTTAAAATTCTTTTATTAAATTTAGAATGTCGCAGCAAATACGAATTATAATGATATTTACCCAAAATTATGTATTTCAATTAATATCAAAAATGAACATGTTTTGCCTTATTTTATGGGATTAATTGAAGATTTGCGTTATCCAAAGGACAGAATTAATTTAAATTTCTTTAGTGGAAATGAGGAAAGCTTGATTAAAAGGTTGTTTTAATTTTTCTTTAATTTTTGACGATTTTTGAGGTTTGCGGATTTTTTTAATTTTTTGCGGACTTTTTTGTTTTTGCGGATTTTTGAATTTCAAAGCAGAAACAAAGGAATCTGCTTTGAAAAACTCCTTCCTCACTTCTGCCTATCAAACTGTTGTCCTTTCTTAGAAAAAACGCAAAAACATAATTTGCGGACAAAACTTGCGGACTTTTCCTCCCTTAACTTTAAAAAGTCCGCAACTTCATTTTTCACACATTTTACACTCTTTCTTCATTTTAGATGGATAAAAGAATTCCCACAAGGATTATATCGCTCAATTATTGCAACAGAAGAAGGAGGGAATTGGAGAGAAAAATCTTTAAATTTTGGTCGTCGCAAGGCTTGTAATCTGCTTTTAATAATGGACACAAATAATTTTCTTTTGCGTGACTCTCTTCGTCAAATGATTTCTTTTATTGAATTACCAGTTGTTTTAACTCCATTTATCTACTCTCCGCTAGCAGAAAATGTTAATAATGCAAAAGATTTGATGTTGGATGACTGGTTTGTTCAAAGGGAGAAACTTGATTTTATTAGGGTATTTTTTTAATTTTTTAGGGGAAATGGGTGGATAAATGGATTTAAGATATCCCTGGTTGTTTTTTCTGTTTATGACTGGTTGAACTCTTCATCCCTGGCTCGAATTTATTTTTTAATTTTATTTTTTAAATTTCCAATATTTGCGGACAAAACTTGAGGATTTTGACTTTTTTTTAGTGGATAAATGGGTTTTAAATATTCCTGGGGCTATATTTAATTTGCTGATTGTTTGAACCTTTCACCCTTGGCTCGAATTTATTTTTTCAAATTTTATTTTTAAACTTCCAATATTTGCGGACAAAAATTGCGGATTTTGACTTTATCGACTTTTTCCCATTTTTCTTTTTTTCAGGTTTATTATTCAAACGGCCCACTTTTAATAAATCTCAAACATCCAGACTCTTCCTATTTAACTTTTGAAGAAGACAATTTAACGGGATACGAAGGCCTTGGCAATCCAATCGATGTTTTTGCCACTTCTGCCTTTAAAATGAATATTTCGATTTTATTTTCTAATCACTTTAATTATGGATATTTTTTGAATCCTTCAAATTCAAATAGTGAACATGCTGCTCTAGTTGGTTTATTTTTATTTTTTTTATTTGGATAAGGTAATGGAGTTAAGAAATTTGAAAAATAAATTTGTGGACGAAACTTGCGGATTTTGGTTTAATTTATTTTTATTTACAAATTTTCATGGGACAAGACAAGACCGAGAAATAAAATAAACTAGAGAACCTTCTTGAGGTTCACGCTCTCCAAAATAAATTGCAAGGAAGCCAAAAAGTGCAAAATATTGTTTGCGGACAAAACTTGCGGACAATATTCGAATTTCAATTTTTTATATTTTTTCACAGTATTCAACGTTCTTGGCCAGCTGGATCTCCGATTCTGGTTATATTCCATTCCCAACTTCATCAGTTCTTCCACAATGGTATCCTTACGAAACAAAGGTTTAATTTTATTTTTTTGATTAAAAATAATTTTTTACAGTTCGGATTTGACCAAATTTACCTTATAAACCTTGCCAGAAGAACTGAACGTTTAAACAAAATGAAACAAGTTTTACGCCTTGTAGGAATGAAATATAAACGTTTTGAAGCTGTAGATGGCCAAAACTTGACAAAACGCCAACTTTCTTCACTCAAATTTTTGCCTGGTTATTTGGACCCTTTTCATAAGAGGCCAATGAAGTTGGGGGAAATTGGCTGTTTTTTGAGTCATTATAGTGTTTGGAAAGATGTTGTGGTCAATGGATATGATAGAGCGATCGTGTTGGAGGATGATTTGAAATTTACTCAGAATGGGACTTTAATGTATTTTGAAATTTTTGTTTTAAATTTATTTTAAGGGGAATAGCTGTAGGAGAGGGGCTGAAACAAGGCTTCTTTCTAGACCTATAACCCCGTTCATTATTGACCTATTCGAATAATTCTTATATCATTCGGAAGCTCTGGATGTCTAGATTATTTTTCCCGAAATGATTTTTCCAAACCAATCATTTCTTAAAAAGCTATAATCATTTAAGCATGAAAAATCACGATTTTCATAATCTAGCGGGCTATAACTTTTAATGGGGTGCTTAGATTTAATCGGCCCCTTTATATAAAATAATACTGACATTCTTAGCTTTCGAATGGTATAAAATTTATTCAGAAAAATGGAAAAATAGCAAAGTTATAGGTCTGGAAAGACGACGGGCTCGAAATATTTTTTATTTGTAAGGACGAAGTCTTGGTCTAGTGGTTAGTGTTTTTGATTTTAGGGGGTGGTTCGATTCCTTTCCAGGCCCAAAGAATGTGAGAGTCTTTGGGGATGTTTTAAATATTTTTACAATATTTAGAATGATTTTTAAAAAAGTCTAAATTTTTTTAGAAATCTTTTAATCCTTTAAAAATTTTTATTTAATTTTTTCAGAATTAATCAAATAGTCCAAGATTTAATGAAAACACGTTTGGATTGGGATTTTATTTATTTTGGGCGTAAGAAAATGTCACAGAGTAGTTCAGAATATTTTGTGCCAGGTTCTATTTCAAATTAATTTTTTTTTTAATTTTTAAAAATTAATTTTACCAAAAGGGTTCGACCCACGACCTCTCTGGGGACAGAACTAAACATAACCACCTACAATAAAATTAAAACTTTAAATTTTAATAAAAAAATTTTTCTAATTTCCTAAGGTCATTTACACCTCAGCACCGTCTCTTATTCTTATTGGACAATAGGCTACGCCATCAGCCTTTCTGGAGCAAAGAAATTAATAAAAGCTGATCCTCTCAATAATTTATTAGCCTTAGACGAGTTTTTGCCTATAATGTATGAAAAACACCCAAACACTGTTTGGAAAGAATTTTTTGAAGAAAAAGAAAAATTGAGAGCTTTTGCTGTTTACCCAGTCATTTTGGAGCCTGAACGTTATACAAATCAACCAAATTATTTGAGTGATACAGAAGGAAGTAGTCAAGTTGATTTTAATTATTTAATTAATTATGGGGATGAAAATGTTGAGGAAAAGAATAATTTTTTGGAAAATGAATTTTTTGAGGATTTTAAGTTGAAAGATGAATTCTAGTCTATTTTGTTTGTTTTTTTAGTTAAACTTCTCAATTAGGAAATTATGGGGTTAAAATTTTAAAAGGATCGTGTCCCACCAAAGTTTAGCTAGAAAGGTTTAATTGTTCCAAGATAAATGTCCGTAAAATTTTGTCCGCAAAAATTTTTGCGGACAAAATTTTAATCCGCAAGTTATCTACTAATTTGTTTTGGCTGTTCCTTTGGAAATTATATACGTGTGTCCAGGCACTGGTTATCCTTATAATTATATCCATTCATGTTTTCTTTTTAGAGAAGATTGACTTTATTTAATTAATTTTTATTTTATTTATTTTATTGCTCATTTTTATACTTTTTCAGCTTTATTTATTATTTAACCATGCTTTAATTTTAATTTTTTAAAAGTGCCATAAATTAATTTTTCTTAATTTTTTTTATTTTTAAGGCATTTTTCCTTTAAATTAATTTTTAAAAAATTTTAATTAAAAATTTTTTTTCCAATTGATGGGAGGATGTGTTAGCAGTAGAGATGTAGATGTTGAAATTGATGGAAAATTATTACGCTTAAAAAGAGTAATTGCTACAGGGTTTATTTTTTGAATTTTATTTTAATTAATTTTATTCTAATTTTTAGTGGTTTCAGTCAAATTTATCTGGCAGAGGACGCTTCAAACAACGAAAAATATGCGATCAAAAAAATTCTATGTCATGGCCAGGATGAAGTGAAATGTGTGAGGCGGGAGATTGAAGTTTGTTTTTCTATTTTTTAATTATTAAAAATTTTCTTCTCTGTCCGCAAAAATTTCTCCGCAAGTTTTCCATGTGATTTTGTCCATTCATTTGGGAATTTTACTACTTTTTGATCACGCTCTCAGTTATTTTTTAGCTCTCAGTTATTTAAGAGTTATTTTTGGCTCCCATAATCAGTCTTGTTCTCACGATTAATCCGCAAAAATTATTTGTCCGCAAGTTTGTCCGCAAATTAATTTTTTCTATTTGACTTTTTGGGGTTTTCCCTCCATTCTCTTAATCTCCTCCATAAAAAATTTCAATAAAAAAATTTTCTTTTTAAGTTACTCACTCGTTTTTCCCATTTACCACACATTCTACCGTTTTTGGGAGTTGCAGAAGGACGTTCTGTTGATCCAACTTTTGCTGAATTTTGTATGGTTTTTCCGTTTTGTCGTCTTGGATCATTACAAGAAGAATTGGCTAATAGACGACAAACTAAACAATTTATTGAAAGAAAAGTTTTGATTGAATTTTTTAGACAGGTTTTTTTTTTTTTGATAAAATTTTTATGCAAAAATCTGTCCGCAAGTTTTATCCGCAAAATTTTGTTTTCAAAAAATTTTTTTTGAAAATTTGGACTTGTTAGGTTGGAAAATATTATTAAAATGTTTATTATAAAGTTAACAACATTCTCCTTTTCTCTTTTTTAGATTTGTGAAGCTATAGAGTATTTACACAGTGCAAAACCTGCAATAGCCCACAGGTGTGAGTTTTTTAAAAATTAATTTTTAATTTAAATTTTGTATAAAAAAAGAGAAAATAAATAAATAACTCTCTATTTAAAAATTAGTTTGAATTTTTAAATATTTCTTGAAAGCATTTTTGGAGCATTTATTAAATTTTTCGTTTTTGTATTTATGTTCCCGGCTTTTATTTTTTCTCATAACTCAAAAGGGAAAAGTCAGATGTCACTATTTTTGGTATCATTTGACGCGTCTCATCGAGCTGCTTCGAATGATACCAAAATCAAAACGATTGGACCTTTCTTTGTTGAGTTATGAAGGAAAAAGTTGGCATATGGCGGTCAGCACCAACTTTCTGATTTTTAATTTTAAAAAATTTTTTTTAAATTTTCTTTAAGAGACCTAAAACCAGGCAATTTAATGTTCTATAAAGACCTATATACTCTTCAATTAATTGATTTTGGATCAGCGATGGAATGCCCTTTAATAATTCAAGATGCCTTTTCTAGCAGAAAAATGTTAGACGAAGCAGCACAATATTGTACAATGTTTGGATTTTTATAAAAAATTTAAAATTATTTTTAAATTTTTATAGGCCTTATAGAGCCCCAGAATTATTTACTTGTGAAGTTGGAATTAAAATAAATGAATCTGTTGATATTTGGGTTTATTTTTAATATTTTTTGGGATGATTTTTTAATAGAAATGTTTAGATTCTGGGTTTTGGATAGAAAAAAAAATATTTTTTTGTTGTTTAATTTTTAGAATTTTCTGGGCTCTTTTTTCAATTAAGAATGTCCTCCTCTAGGTCAGAAAACTCATTTTTTCATTTTATTTTTAATTATTCCTCCACAGTTTTTTTTTAGTTTCAATGTCCTATTTTTGACTTCCATGTCCTCTCGGATTCCAATTCTAGTCAAATAAAATAATTTCCCTTAAATTTGAATTTTTTAAGAATTTTCTAAAATAAATAAATAAATAATTTTTATTTATTTTATTTTAATTAAAATTTATTTTTAAGTCTCTTGGTTGTGTTTTCTATGCTCTTTGTTATTTTGTTTCACCTTTTGATGAAGTACACGAACGGGGAGATAGCGGTTTGATTTTTTAAATTAATTTTTAAATTCATAAAATTAAATATTTTTCTGTGGGAGAATTTATTACTCTAGGCTGACCATTCCCAAAGGGTTAAACAAAAAATATCTCCAAAAATTAATTTTTTTCCTTCCCTTATATTTCTTCGTTTCCTTGCCAGAAAAATCAAGATTTAATTTTTATCTTATTTTCAAAATTTTTCTTTTTTTTTCCAGTAGCTCTAGCTGTTCAGTCTGCCAAACTCGCCTTTAACAAATCTGCACCGTAAATTTTATTTAAAAAGTATTTTTTTAATTTTTCCTCTATTTTTTAGCTTCACAGAAGACATAATTTCCCTAATTTCTTCATTAATAACAGTTAAACCCCAAGAAAGACCAAAAATTTTAAATATTAGAAAAAGAGTAGAAGAAATGATTTTGATAGAATAAATACAAAAAAAAAATAAATTATTTTTTAAATTTTTATTTAATGCCTTTCTATTGGAATTTTGTGATTTTTGTATTTTTCACTTTATTTTTTTATTATAATATTTTTGAAATTATTTTTAATTATTTTTCAACGAATAAAATTATAAATACTCTTAAAATATTAATTAAATAATACAAAAATGTATTTTTGTACAATAATGTATTTTAAGTTTAATTTTGTATATTTTTGTATTTTAAAGTTTTTTTTAATTACTATTGTATTTTTTAAGTTTATTATTTTTGTATTTTCCAAGTTTATTTTTGTATTTTCCAAGTTTATTTTTGTATTTTCCAAGTTTATTTTTGTATTTTCCAAGTTTATTTTTGTACTTAATTAAAGTTTATTTTATATTTCTAAGTTTATTTATTTCAAGTTTATTTATTTTTTAATTAATTTAGTCGGTGAATTGTCCTATTGCTATAATAATGCTTAACAGTTGCTCATTTATTTTATGCAACAAAATCAATAAACTTGATATTAAGTTTTTAAAATTATTAAATTCCCTTCTAAATAATTTATTTTAATTAAAAATGTATACCCCTCAATATTTTCGGCATTGGCGTCAGTCTTTAGCCACAACACCCGAAGAAGACGAAAAAAAAGAATTTGAAGAAGAAGAAAAACGTGAAGATTCAATAAAAAGTGGAGACAGAACTGCAGCTATTTTAACACCTACAGAAACTTATTCAAAACATGAAAAAGAAAAGAAAGATGAACAAAGCCTTAGATTGGCAGGATTGAGACGAAATTCTTTACTTTTATTGTTTATTTGGTTAGGGGTGATTGCAGCTTTGGCTTTAATGTTGCTTATTGTAAGTTTATATTTTTTGTATTTTATTTCTTTTAATTTATGTGTATTTCTGTGTTTCAAGTTTATTTTTTTTTGTATTTTACGTTATTTTTGTATTTTAAGTTTATTTATAAGTTTCCAGGTTTTATTTTTGTATTTTTATGTTTATTTTTAGTGTTTTCCAAGTTTATTTTTTATTTTCAAGTTTGTTTGCGTTTTTAGGCTTATTTTTGTATTTTCAAGTTGTTATTTAATTCCAGGTTTAATTTTTGTATTTTAGGTTTATCTTTAAGTTTTACAATTATTATTTATATTTCCAACTTATTCTTTTTATTTCAAGTTTATTTTTGTATTATTCCAAGTTTATTTATCTTTTTCAAGTTTATTATTTTAGCTCAACATTTCTCTTGTTCTTGTTTTACAAATGTCTCCTCAAGGAATGCGTTCTTTACGTATTTATTCTTATACAAACCCAAAGAGCGGTTATTCTGAACCTGCTGTGCATTTTTCTGCTGAACAGACTCACTTAGGTCAAGTTGTAGCAAATAGTGGAAAAGTACTTGGACAGAGAGGAGGAAATGTATGTTGAATATTATTTTTGTATTTATCCAAGTTTATTTGTATTTTTCTTTTATTTTTGTATTTTCAAGTTTTATTTTTGTGTTTTAAGGTTTATTTTCAATTTTATTTTTAATTCAAGTTTATTTTTGTATTTTCAAGTTTATTTGTATTTTTAGGTTTATTTTCAAGTTTATTTTTTAATTCAAGTTTATTTTTGTATTTTTACAAGTTATTTTAATTTTAGGTTTATTTTTGTATTTTTCTTTTATTTTTGTATTTTCAAGTTTTATTTATTAACTTACTATTTTTCCTTTAAGCTTGACATTCTTGGCTCTCGCGTTCTGATTCAAACAGGAAATGATACAAAAACGATATTACAAGGAGGAGAATGTAAAGTTGAGGGTGTCAAACAATTCCAGGCAACCCAAAAAAAATCAAAATTATTTTTCCATTCTTTCAGATTAGACAAACAGGCACAGATAAATTATTGTTCTCTGCTCGTCATCCACTCGTTACCATTGACAGAAGAGTCAAAAAAATATCTTCAGGGCATATAATTACTAATAAATTACGGTCACCGATAGATGAGTCGATTCACATAACTGCTGAAGATTTGGGACTGCGTGGGAATGAAAGAATTCAAATGGAGGCAAAAGCAGTCAATTTTACAGCAAAAACAGGCATTCGACTGTCAACATCGGTGAGAAGAATTTTAATTATTTTAATTAAATTTGTATTTTTACTTTAAAAATAAATACAAGAATAAACTTGGAAAAATACAAAAATAAACTTGGAAAAATACAAAAATAAACTTGGAAAAATACAAAAATAAACTTGGAAAAATACAAAAATAAACTTGGAAAAATACAAAAATAAACTTGGAAAAATACAAAAATAAACTTGGAAAAATACAAAAATAAACTTGGAAAAATACAAAAATAAACTTTAAATATACTAAACTTAAAAATACAAAAATACTACAGTCAAACAATTCTCTTAATATTTTCTAATTTTTAATTAAATTTCCAGCATTAAATAATTTTAGGAAGATGGCTTTATCCGTTTAACATCAAAACAAATTTTTCTCGGCAGTAAATGGCTTTCTTTGCCATTAAGCCCATCACCAGCATTAATAGCATCTGTGGAAGCCTTTCGCGTTTGCCTTTGTCGCTCGTCAACAATAATATCCATAGAAAGACCAAAAGTCTTTATCGTGCCAGGAAATAGGCCTTGTATTGCTTCTGCTGCTATATGTCAATAATTTGAGGATTAAAACTTGGAAGATAAAATAAAACTTACATTTGGTTCTTTTTTTATTTTTATAATTTTTAAATTTAAAATAAACTTGAAAATACAAAAATAAACTTAAAAACACAAATAAATTTGAAAATAAACTTGAATTATAAAAATAAACTTAAAATACAAAAATAAATTGAAAACACAAATAAACTTGAATTATAAAAATAAACTTGAAAATAAACTTGAATTGTAAAAATAAACTTAAAATACAACAATAAACTTAAAAACACGAAAATAAACTTTAAAAATACAAAAATAAGCAAAAACATTTTTTCAAAAAAGTATTACTTTTTATCCATGAATTTGTGATGAATTGGTGGGTGGGCCATTACTTTAAAATGTAATGAAGCTTTTGCCGCCAAGTGTTAGCCTTTTCCGGCAATATTTCTTTCATTTCTTTTTTTTCTTATCGATTCACTTTTATTCATCATTCTTTTACTGCCACACTTTCTATGGCACAAAACACTACTTTATTTCCTTATATTTGCTAGTAGGGGTAAAATGAAGTTGAATTGACATTTTTAAAAAAGAGGAGAAAAGAAAAATTGGAAAAGTATCTCTTCTATTTTTATTTTTTAAAGAAAAATGAACAACAACGATTTATCTGGAAATATGCATAAATCAACAACTAATAGAAGTGTTACTGTAAGTTTTACAATAGCAAAATAAAAATAAACTTTGATTAATTAAATACACAAAAAAATACAAAAATAAACTTGAAATACAAAAATTAAAAAAAATACAACTTAAAAATACAAAAATAATTGTAAAAATGCTCAAGTTTTAAAAACAAGTTTATTTTCAAGTTTGGCGTTTTTAATATAAAACTTGGCGCACATATTAAAATCATAAGGATGTGCGCCAAATTTTTTTGACATTTTTAAAAAAGAGGAGAAAAGTTTTTGTTTGAGGTTTTTTTTTTTTGAAAAAAAAAAATTTTTTTTTTGAGGTTTTAAGTGGCTAAGCAAACAGCTTAAATTTCCAATTATTTTTTTAGAATCAACCTGACTCTGGTATTGTCTCAAGAAGTGGATTAGGAAAAAGAGTTATAGTTAACGGTATTTTTAATTCACTATTTTTTTAAAATTTTCCCCATAAAAAGGTCACTATGGCGGTGTTCTGCGTTATATGGGTCAAGTAGCTGGCAAAGAAGGAGTATTTTGTGGAATAGAATTGGACCAGCCTGTAGGGAAAAATGATGGGACACATGAGGGTAAATTTAAAAAAATTAAATTAGAGACAATGGGAAATGAAGAGATTTTTCTCTAACCAAAATTAATTTCTTGTTTTTCCATTAAATCATTTAAAAATAGGAGCCTTTTATTTCGGCTGTCGCCCAGGGCATGGTGTCTTCGCTCCTTGTCATAAAGTGCAAATGGAAGCTATGAGGAGGCAGACAGAAGGAAGAGGGATTAATGAAAAAGGAAAAGCTTCACTTATTGCTAAAGCTGAAAGGGTTGGAAAAATAGGAAAAATTTAAAAATCAAATTTCCTTTAAAGACACTCTCTCGATCAGCAATGCCTTCACTAAACACTGAACGTTACAGTAGTGACATACCTTCAACTTCTACTCATATCCCTCAAATGCCTATGGATTGGTCTTTAATGTCAATGTCTACTGTTTCTAATACTTCTGATTCTTCTTATGTGGTGAGAAAGTTTATTGGATAATTCAAGAGACAAGGCGCTGTGCGCAATTGCGTTTTGCGTGTTTTAAAAAATCGTGAAATTTTTTGCGCACAGCCTTGGAGACTTTGGGCAATATAAGTACAAAAATTAAGAAAATTCTAATAGTAAGGACAAATTTATCCTAATAGTAAGGACATTCTAATAGTAAAGACAAATTTTAAGAAAATTCTAATTGTAAGGACATTCTAATTGTAAGGACATTCTAATTGTAAGGACAAAGTTTAAGAAAATTCTAATTATAAGGACATTTTTTAAAGAGAATTTGTCTGTTATTTATGTTATGTGAGTTAAGTTCAGGTGAATTCGTGATTTCTAATTAAAAATAAAAAGGATAAATTTACGCAATAAAAACATTTTTCTTCAACATTTTTATATCTTTACCCAAGGTCATACTGTTAGTAAATAAATAAACTAATTAAAAAGAAAGGCCATTTAAATAAATTAATTAGTGACATTAAATTAATTAGTGACAAAAATTAGGTTTATTTTTCTATAAATTCTTTTCATTCAACTTTTATTTATTTTTTGCCTTTTTAAAATGCTAAATTGTGTTTTAATTGAGAAATAAGTTTAAGGTTTATTTTGTATTTTTAAGTTTATTTTTGTATGTTATTTTTGTTATTCCAAGTTTATTTTTAATTTATTTTGTATTTTAAGGCTTATTTTTTGTATTTCAGTTTTATTTTGTATGTTTCAAGTTTATTTATTTGTTTTAAGGTTTATTTTTGTATTTTCAAGTTTATTTTTAATTTATTTCTGTATTTCAAGTTTATTTGTATTTTTATGTTAATTTTTATATTTTTTTTTGTGTTTAAAGTTTGTTTTTGTATTTTTATTATTTTTGTATTTTCAAGTTTATTTGTATTTTTAGGTTTATTTTTGTATTTGTATTATTATTTTTTTTTTCAAGTTTATTTATTTTTGTATTTAATTTTAAGACTGAAAATTCCTATATTTAATATTTTTTGTCAATATTATTTTTGTTGCCTTGATTTCAGAAAAAAAGTTGAATGAATAGAACGATTATTTACTACTTTTTTATATTCTTTCTCTATTAATTTTATTACATTGGCCGATTATAAAAATGCGAAACTAAAAACTCTCTCCCTATTTTTTATTGCACTTTTATGTTTTTTAATAAAGAGAAAGTCAATAGAAAAAGACAGATCACTAGCTAGCTGGCAACAATTGCTATCACTCTGAAATTTTTTTTGATTTAAATTTTGTCGTAGGACAGAAAAGAAATTTAAAATTTTTGTCATTCTAAATGCCAAATCTTCGTTCTATCCCAAATCCTATCTTATCTCACCCATCAAGGAGAGACTCAAGTAGTAGTATAACTAGGAAGGTGGGATACGTGGGAATGTATGGGATATTACAGAGCTTGAAAATTTGGAGTGGGATATCTAAGAGCTTAGAATATGTGAGAAGGGATATGATAGAGATTCTTGTGTATCTTACTCAAATGTTTAATTAATTGACAATTAGAGTCTCAAATTAAAAAATATTTTTTAAGATTCGAACAAATAACAACAATATAGACCTAATGGCCAATTCACAAGCAACTTATACTGTATTTGAATCAGACTGTCCAATGCTGTCAGATTTAGAATTAAGCGAATCTTCTCTACTTAGATTGGATGAGGAAGACGACGATGATGATAGGACAGCGATTCTTGGGTGGATATTGAATGAAAATGGTGAGGGCCATTAGAGTATTGACAATTGTATGGAAGAAGGATTGTTTGATTTTTTCACTTTTATAGGCTACCCTCGAACCTTCCGACCAGACGAATCTGTAATATTAGATGGACCTAGCTTTGGCATGGATTTGCCAGTGATTACAAGTCCAGAACCTGAAGAAGATATGGCAGAAACACCAATGGCAGAAACAAAAAACTTTAGTAATGGATTAATAAAATTAGAAAATAAACAAAATAGAAGTCATTTGATGTTAGAAGGACTTGAACAACAAAAAAGAGGAAATAAAGAAGAGAATAAATCGGTAAGGAGAATAAAAATTAATAAAAGTGGGGGCAGTAGGTTCAGTGTTAAGGGATTTTTAAATTCATAACTTTTTTGTTTGTGGACTATTTGGGACAATGCATATATCATTCGAAAGCTATTGATGTGAGGATTATTTTTCTGTTTAGACTGGGTTGATCCGATCATTCTCCGAGAAGATGTAGAAGAATAATTATGAAAAATCACGATTTTACTCATTTATCAGCCCATATCTTTTAAAGGAACGATCGAATCAGTTCGACCCCTTTAGGAAAAATAATCAGAGGGCTTTCGAATGATATATAATTTATTCGGATCGGTTGAAAATTAAAAAAATTAGGAATAAAAAACAGTAAATTGTAACTAGAATTTTTAAGCGTCATTTAAATTAAATATTTAAAAATCGCATTTTGGCGTTATGTTTTATTATAGACTTTTGAATTTAAAATTAGAATGTCAGAGAAATAAGCTTCTATTTTTTCATTTTTATATCAGGAAAAGTTTTCGAGTGCGCGTTATCATTTTTATTTTTTTTCATTTTTCTAGTCCCTTCTCCCTTCCTCTTTTCTTAAAAATCTATTTGTTTAAAGAAGGCTAAAGTTATTATTTTTACGGTTTTTAGCCAAACATGATTGCTGATGGAAAGATTGACAATGCTTGTTATTTGAGAACAAATGTTTCAAATGTTAGCCGCAATGTACAAAATCCTCAGCGAGAAAAAGAAACAGCGTCCAAGTGTAGAGAAGAGAAGACAAGGGCAAGTTTAATGCTGTTTTGTGTGTTTATGTCCACTTGAAACGCTCTTGTTTATTTTTTCTTTTATTTCGTTTCTTATTTTTCTTTCCTCTTCCCTACCCTCTTAAACACTATTTTAATATATCCTCTTCATTTGCCCAATGTCCATTTTTCAATTTAAGCCTTTTATTATTTTTTTCTTTCCTTCCTGAATTTTGCTAAATTTTATTAAAAATTAAATTTTTTTGTTCAATTTTCAGACTTCTATATTCAATTCTATCCCTATGTCTACACAAAATCACTCGGCCATGAATCGTCTGAAGCCTAAAACCCCTTCAAAATCTCAGTTGGTTATGGAAAAGTTAAAGGCCAGTATTGAGGCAGAGAAAAAGTCTACTAAGAAGGAGGTTAAGTCGAAGCTTCTTTCGAGTGTTGGGGCACCGAGCAAAGGAGGTATAATTTTTTAGTCGAACTTTTTAATTAAGAATTTTCTAGAAAAGCGAGACGATGTAGTCGAATCCAAATCTGCTGAAACACCAACTTCAACTAGTGGCCGCAAAGAAGTGAAAAATTCTGTCAGCGAAATCAAACATCCTCGTTCTCTTCCAAGTTTCTTTTTAATTTTTTTTCCAACTTATTTCCCCAAAAATTTAAGGAACAGTCACCAGCAGCACTCCTTCAAAGTCTCTCTCCTCATTTGGAAGAATTGGTTCTCGGAAGGTTCTCGGCTCAAAGGAAAACCAATCCAGCAAAGAAAATCCTGCCACAATTATTTCAAAAAATGTGGCCAAAACTCCAACCAAGACTTCAACAAATGCAAATTTGTTGAATAAAGATTTGGCAATTGAACAACAAAAATTGATCGAAAAACTTCAAAAACAATTGAAGAATGAGAAGATGAATGCTGATGTTTTTATAATTGTCAGCAAGACTTTGAATGAAAAGGTTTTTAATTTTTATTGAAAATTTTTAAAAAATTCTGGGTAAGACAAACAGTCAAGCATATTTTTGAATAATTAAAAACAGCAAAATCACTCAAGAAAAAATTGATTTGACCCATTGGGGTTCGAACCCACGCCCTCTATCTCATTGAAAAGCTGGATTATCCCACTTGACCACAAAGGGGTTTTGGTGACTGGCTGGTGCCTTTGCTTCGAGCGCATGTAAAATAGTCAAATGAGCATCTAGAAATGTGAACTTTTGTATAGACATTCTTTATTGACTTATTTAGACTCTCTAATATTTCAAAATTCTCGGTTTAGTATTTTTCGAGTTATTGTCAAAAAAGTTCAAGTGAACTTCGAAATACTCATTTTCGCCACTTTTTTGTCCATAACTTTGGGAATGCTAAACCAAGAATTCTGAAATTTTAGAAGGGGTTAGTTAACACTCTTAACGATATCTGTACAAAATTTCATGGCTCTAGGTGCAAGATTGGGTGTTTTATGAGCACTCAAATATAAGCGTTTCTGCCCTTAAAATTGCCTCAATTAATTAATTTATTTTAAAAATTTTGCTTAAAAATTAAAAAAATATTCTCATTTTTAGAATATTCGTGCTCAAGAAGAAGTCAATAAATTGGAGAATTTGCTCAAGCAAATTAATTCAAATCATGAATTGGCTCTCCAAAAACGTGGGTTTTATTGCAATTTTATCTCTTTTTTCTTTAATAAAAAGCTTTTTATTAGGGGAATTCTCTCTCTTTTAAGATTGTTATCGAATCATGTGTGTGTGATCCTTTTTTTCTTTTTCCTTTCTTAATTATTTTGTTTTATTGAGAAATTTCTCGTTTCTTCGAGAAAACGCGAGACTTTTAATTTTTTGGAACGAGATTTTGGTTCAAATGTCATTAGGTCTTGGCTAGTTTTTTTTTTTAATTTTTTTCGAAAATTTAAGAGTCTAAAAATCTTTTTTCTTTTTAGCAGCTCTCTTATTTTTACTTATTTTCTCTCATTTTTAAAATTTTTGAGGGCATAGGCAGGCGGCTATTAGGTCTTGGCTTTTCGAATTTTTGAAAATTTTAAGGGTCTAAAAAATCATGTCCTTCTTACGTCGCTCTTCTCCATATATTTTTCATCATTTTTAATAAAATCTCGAATCTTCTCCCTTCTTTTTAAGACAAATATCTCGATTAATCTTTCCTCGGGTTCTCCTCGGGGCTAATTAAATTTTCTCGATCTTTTCAAATTTTTTATTAGTCCCTTCCCGTCTATATTCCAATTATGGAATAAAAATATCGCCGTTTTATTAAAAGAAGCGCAATAATAAACATAAAAACATTTCTTTGTTTCAAAAATTGGGTTCTTTTCTATTTTTGGTCAGTCATTATTGCTGCTACTCTTTTCTTTTTGTCAAAGTTCTCCAAAATATTTATTAAAATTTAATTTAATGTACTATTATTGCCACTTCTCTCTTTTAAAGCCTAAAAAAATTTTCCAATTAATTGTTATATTTTTGGCTACAATTTCTTTATTTATTCTAATATATTCTCCTCTAGTCTTCACTTTTTGTACTGAAACAAAAAATTCTAATAATAATTTATTATTTTCTTTTTTTTTAACAACTTTAATTAAAATAGAAAATTTGTCTAAAATTATTTTAATTATTTTTATTTTTATATTACTTGCTTTTATTTTTTTGTTATTATTGCGTTTTGCAGTTGATGACAAATGGAAGAACGATTTTCAAAAGGCTGATGAGTTGCACAAAAATGAGGTTAAAAATTTTTTTTGAATTTTTTAAAGGTGGAGAAATTTTTATAGTTGCTAGAAACCATGAACCTTTAAAGAAAAAATTTATGGGAGTTGGTGGGGTTCGAACCTTTGACTTTTCCACCAAATAGGAAGCATTTTTACCACTTAACCATAAAAAAGTGATTTTGTTGGGATTGATGGTGTTCACTCGAGGGCTTATAAAATAGTCCAATGAAGACTTAAAACCGTGAGAGTTTGTGTAAAATCCTTGATAGTTGGTTTTGTATTTTTAAAGTTGTCATTAAAAGAGTGGCCTCTTTCGAAAATTCATCATTTTTAAGCATAACTTTGGAAGCATTTAAATTTATTTTTTTTTTCTTTAGATCGAGGATGTTCGTAGTCTTCTTCAAGCTGACAGTCAAACCAAATTGGAACAACTACAAATTGAATGTGAACGAATTGTTAATGAATATGAGGAGAAGATGAATGCTTTAAAGTCTCAACTTGTTGAGCAGCAAAAACAATTTCAGCTTAATGAATCACAAAGGAATAAGGTAAAGAAATTCTTGAAGCAAAAAATGCGAAAAATGTTATTTATTCAAAAGCTTCTTCAAGAAGCTCGTTTCTGATTTTTTGTTTTCAAAGCAAAAATGCTTCAGAAGCATGCTTTTGAATTGAAGCATGCTTTTGAAGCATGCTTTTGATTGAAGCATGCTTTTGAAGCAATTTTTTTAATGAAACTGGCTTCAGAAACATGTTTGTTTCTGAAGCGAATCTTTAATTTATTCATTTTTAATTTTTATTTTTTAAAGAGGTTGACCGACGAGATTGCGAGCCGTTCATTTGAGCTCCAACTAAAAAATGAAGAGTTAGCCAGGTTGAGAAGCGAAAACCGTGACCTTCAGTTTAGAGTTGAGACGATTTCTGAGAAGGATGTCCAAATAACCAAATTGGAAAAGAAAAATGAAGATCTACGCGAAGGAATTGATCGATTGAAACAAATCGAAAAAAGCTTAATTTCTCAACTTGAAACAATTCGCCATCAACGTGATCAGGCTATCAACAAAACAAAAGAAATTGAAAAGGACAAGGAGATTTTGGAATATCGTCTGACTGATGAGTTAGTTTTTTTGAGGGGATTGAAGCAAGTAAGAGGTTTTTTAGAAATATTGGCTTCTTTAGTTATGAAGCATGCTTCATAAAAATGCTTTTTAAGCATGCTTCTAAAAATGAAATGCTTCATAAATTTTGTGAAGCAAGCTTCTGAAGGTATGAAGTATGCTTTTTCATGCTTTCTTCAGAAGCATGTTTCTAACTTTTCCTGAAGCATGCTTCTAAAAATTGAAACAAGCTTCTAAAAACACGTCAAGTACTTGGTTTAGTCCTTGCTTCATTTTTAATAACATTTATTAATTTAGATTCAAATCACCACGTTCTTCAAACTCAACGCCTTTAAACTTTCATAACTCCAATCGGACACCTTTAATTACTACAACAGAAAGACCCAATTCTTCTTGTTTATCGTTGGGACGTTCTCAGCCCTCTTTTGAAAATGACATGGCAAAATCTATTGATTCAGCTTTATCTTTGGTTAAATGCTACCAACAAGAAGGACGATCAAAATCACAAAATACGCCTACCAAGATTTATACTCCACGGGAATGTTATGAATGTAAGTGTGTGAATAAAAAGAAGCAAGAAGGTTTTTAAAATTTAATTTTTCTAGTGACAGACCCGCCTGTTGAAAAACACAGTCCTATTTTGTCTATGAAACAACAACGAATTATTGAACGCACTGTTGATTTTGAGGTTAACGAAGATTCTTTGAATTAAAAAAAAGAGATTTATTATTTAAATACACGCTTCAATTTATAATTGAAAATAGGGATCGAACAATTATTTTGGGCGTTTCGTCCTTTCCCCTTTTTGGACATTTTGTCCATTTTTACTCTTTTGGACATTTTGTACTTCTTACTTCTTTTGGACATTTTGTACTTTTTACGACATTTTTCTCTGTTCGATACCTTTAATGCCTTTTCAACATAACAAAAAATATTTTAAAAAGCATACCCTTAAATTATACTAATGTCATTTTAACAGACCTATAGGTTTATGCCTATGTTGAGTACTAACTTAGTCTTTTTTTTTTAATAATTTTGATCTCATGAAAAAATAAATGACGCATTTTTTTTTGAAATTTTTGGATTGTTGAGTCTTTAACTGACTAGATTTATTTTTTGGATTGTGTTCTTTAATTTTTAAAAAATTTTTTTAGAATTTTTAAAAGCTTAAAAACTGAAATAAATGGACGCTTCCTTCGATCAATTTGGAGGCAGTGGATGGGGAGAACAAGGAGGGCAGCAAGATTTTAATATGCCTACTCCATATCAACGCAGTCATATCACCGACAAAATTCCAATCCCAGCAACAGTTGAAGATTTGTTGACAATGTCTAATGAAGAGGAAAAATATGTTATTGGTGCTTATTCGTTCAATACGGTTTGTTTAAAGTTTAAAAATATTTAGGTAAAAATTTGGAGTAGTTGTGGTCGATTGGATTTTCAGTTCTTGGGGGTCGTGGGTTCGAACCCTGCCGAGGGAATGATTTTTTATCTTTGAGGAAATTGATTTTTAGGCTAAAAAAATCAATTTGTATGTTTAAAAAATTTGTTAAAAATAATTTAATTGCAATTTCTGTGTAGTTGTGTCGTTTGTGTATTTAGCTCAGGGTCGTGGGTTCGAACCCCGCCGGGAGAATTATTATTTTTTTCATGGGAAAAGTTATAGGCTAATAAAGGTTTTTAAATCTCATTGTTACAAAATTTAGATCAAACTTATGGGCAGGATTGTGAATGTATTTACCGACACAAATCAATGTACCACCTACGAAATTTGTGATGGAATGGTTGCTGACCCGCGCGTTGCCAGGCGATTCGTTGTTATTCGTTATGGAGGAACTGATTTGGTTTTTTTCTTCAAATTTTTCCTTTAAAATTATTTTTAGCATCCAGATATGGAGCAAGTATTTTCTGAGGGTCATACAGTTCAGGCTGTTGGAAAACTTCGACTTGTATTTTTTGAATATTTAATTTTTAAAATATTTTGTTTTTTTAGTTCAATAATCGACTCAGCCTTGTCAGTTTCCATATTCGCGATGTTACTATGGATGAAATTGAAATTTACAAAATGGAATGTAAACTTGCAAAATATTATTTTTCAAAGGTTTGGAGATTTAAATTTTTCAAAAATAATCTTTTTGGGGCTAAAAGTTAAAAGAGGCGGGTCTTATTAGTTAAAAAAAATTTTTTTTTGGCAGAGCCCTTGAGTCCCCTTAAGTTTCATGGGTCCCTTCCGTGGTCTTTCTCATACTGACATTTTTAAATTTTAGAATTTGCCTGAGAATTTCCACGGCTTAGAAAACACAATTTTCCGCAATGGATACTCATTACCTCGTGCTGGAGTAATGCAATCAGTAATGCAATCAACGCCTGGTCGTTCAAATATTTCAACATCAATTACTCCAAATCGTCAAAATCAGCCAACACAGCAATACAATCAATATCCAAACTTATCAAATCAACAAGCCAAGGTATTTTTATTTTTCAATAAAATTCAATGAAAATTTTAATTTTTTAGATAATGGATTATATTAAACGCTTTGGAGATGCAAATAAAGGTTTTTTCGTTTTTATTATCTTTTTCTCTCAAATTAAAAAAAAAATCCAGACGGAACTGGTGTCCATGTTGAACAAATTAGAGCATCTATTAAGCCTGGACAAAATTTTATGAGTGATATTCAATATTTGTTGGATGAAGGAAAGATTTATACAACTCTGGATGATGACCACTTTTCGATTATTGATGAAGTATATTAATAAAATTTTGGGGAAGTTTTGACGAAGTTTTATTTATTTGAGGATCTCTCTTTATTTATTTTAAAGGATAAATTTGAAAAAAAATTTTTTTTTCTTTTTTGATTTCAAGAGGATCTTTTCCTTTTTTAATATTTTCTCTAGTCAACAACCCTCCATATTTAATTTTTTAAACAGGTCCCTTACAATTTTTGAAAATTTTTTTCTTCAACTTTAAATGGAAGAGGACAACGCGAACGACATAATAAAATGGTTATTCAAAAGCACAACAAAAGTTGACTGTAAAGGAATTGTTGAAATGACTGCAGATGGGGCAAGGAAGACACGATGGGAGGTTATTTAAAATTTTTAAAAACTAAAAATTTAAAAAAATAAACTTAAGGCAAGGCTAAGAGGAAATCTGCTCGCTCTGGAAGCTGTCGACTTTACAGCAGAACCTGTTTTATTTGTGTGTGAAAGACTTGAATTTTGGCCTTCAAATAAATCACAAAATGCGCTCAGTTTAAGACAAAACAGTAAAGAATTTATGATGGAATTTGTTAGTGGAGACAATGTGGATAAATGGGCAATGCAGGTTTTTGATTGATTTTTGGGAAGATTTAAAAATTTTTTAGCTTGGCGTTTGTTCTCACAGAGTTACCCAGGCTGAATATGAACAGGTTTTTATTTTGATTTTTTAGATTTAAATTTAATTTTAGGCTCTTTTTGCTCATTATTCGCATGATATCTCCAAAACTGGTTGTTCTCCTCCCTCGCCGTTCAGTTCTTTTCTACTTTCTCAATTAGCCAAGGAACAGACTTTTAATCTTTTTCAGGTTATTTTTAAATAAATGGATTAAAGGACAGATCTGGTCACGGGTAGGGTCAATAAGAATCTCGGGAAGATACCCGTGTCAAAAGACACCGCGAAAATTCCCATTATCACCGATTTTAGTTAACTGGCGTAAGGGCGGTTGACAGTCCCAATGCTGAATTATTTATTGTTCCCCGGTTTATCTAAACGTTTGTCGGCCTTCCCCTTTGGAATTAACTAAAATGAATCGAATTCTAGTTAAATATCTCTCTTGGAGGGACCTAATCCTTTGAAAATTTCCCTAAAAATTAACTTTTGTTTTTCACCTTTCAAGTCAGCAAACATTCCAAATAAAAAAGTTGTATTAAAAGAAACAATGTATGAAACAAGACTTTCCTTTCTAATACCTCAAGAAATGATTAAATTGTCGCATAAATGGACAAATGAAATGCGTGATGAATTACTAGACAAACTTTGGGGGATTAAAAATTCAACAATGTTGGATACTCTACATATGTTTGTTAGACATTTAAATTCAAATATTGAGGTTTTTATTTTTTTTATACATTTTTGGGATAGGGAGAGTATGTCAGCATTATTGTTCACACTAGTTTCTGACCAAAATGAGTCTTTGACCATTTTGTCCGTAAAATTAGTTCGGTAGAAATATTTTAAAATTGGGCCCTATTTTTCATATACAGGGTCAATAATTTAAAAAATAATTTTTCAGATTCACACACAAGCAACAGAATTTCTAGAAAATTATATGGGCCCTTCCTTCAGACCTTCAGTAGAAAAATATCGTTTAGCCTTTCTACATGTCCCAACAAATTTACATGTACAAATGTTTTCTATAGACAGTAAAAATGTTGGGCATTTTGTGACATCAGGTTTGTTTTTTTTTTGATAAAAATATTTTTTTTAATTTTAAAAGGTGCATTAACTGCAATGCCTTTGCGTTATTCTAATGGAGGGAGTGTTTAATTTAAGGTTTTAAAGTTTTATTTTTAATTAAATTAAATTTTAATAAGGGAAATATAAGCAAATTTTTCAAAAAAGCCCAGCAAGTGAAATGTGGTGTAGTGGGAAACGCCTGGGTTTGGGTTGTCGGGGTTCGATTCCCAACTTTGAATTATTTTGTGCCTGATAACTTTCCATGACCCCTCCTAAAAAGTGGAAAAAAATATTTTAAAATTGTGTTGCTACAATTTTTGAATTTTTTTTTTCTTACGAAAATTTTAATTAATTTTCTCTTATTTTCAGGAACAAATTTCTATCAAACTTGACACCTCAATCAATTGACCAAACAGATGAAGGACGCTTTTATAAACGAAAACAAACTTTACTTAAATTAAAAAGAATGATTGGTGAATTAAGTAGAAGAATTGATATGGAATGGCAAATAAATAATAAAAAAGAAGCTGCTGATAAAATTGTTGTTGAACTTTTTGCTGAATCTAAACAGGTTTATTTTTAATTTTTGAATTTATTTTTGAAGCGTATAGATGGGAAGTACTCATAACTGTATCTTTTGAAACGCGTCTAAATTTTCTGAAGCATGTTTCATTTTTTTAAAAAATGTGCTTCGGATTTTTTTAAACACTTCAAATTTTCTGAAGCACGTTTCAAGTTTTCTGAAGCATGTTTCTAATTCTCCTCTCTGCTTCTTTAAGCCTTTTTAATAAATTTATATTTTTTAAAAAAGATTCACGAAATGCTTCTTGATTTAATCAACTCCTTCCCAAATATTTACAATCTTGTTGATGCTTTGTGTGAAGGTGGATTAGCACAATTACAACGAAAAAATAGTGATTCAGTACCCAGAGATACATTATCAAGTCAATTAGATTTATTAGAAGCACATTTTGTTTCATTAAATTCAAAAATGCGCGCTGCAGAAAAATTAGACATTAAAAATGAAGAAAAGAAGCAAAATTGTGAAGAAAATATAAAATCATCATTTCATTCAACTTTGGATGGTTTACATCATTTGGCATTAAGTATTGAATCTGCACAAATGTTATCGTTAATTCAATGCCTTAGAAGCAAAAATGATTGTCAAACTTTTTTTCATTTACAATTGAGACATGGTAAAATTTAAAATTAATTTACATTTTATTTAATTTACATTAATTTTTTAAGATGCTCTTCTTTCGCAGGTTGAAACATTTTTTTTAATTTTTTGGGGAACTTGAAACTTTTTTAATAATGTTTCAGAATTAATTTTCCGGAAGAGTTATATAATTAATTTCAGAGTTATATATTTTCCGGAAAAGTTTTCAGAATTTATTTTTAAATTGTTTTCCGGATAAGTTATCTATTTTCCGGAAAGAACTGAAATACTTTATTTAAATTTCAGAATTTATTTAAGAATTATGTTTCCGGAAAAGTTGTACACTTAATTTCAGAATTTTATATTTTCCGGAAAGCTTCAGAATTAATTTATTAATTCTGTTCGGGAAAAGTTTTCAGAATTAATTTTATAATTATTTTCCGGAAGATTTATATTTAATTAACCTCATATATTTTCCGGAAAAAGGTTTCAAAATAATCTCCTTGCTTCAATTTTTAATTAATTTAATTATTTAATTTAAGGCAATAACATTAGCAACAACTTCACTTCTTTTATTAATTTATTCTTCAAAGAATTTAAATGATTTAAACTATTCCAAAACAAATACTTCTCCTTTAATAATTAATTTTTCTTTTTTGAGTTGTTATGGTGATGAACAGGGAATGGTAAATTAATTTTAGATTTTTTGATTAAAAAATTCTTTTTTAAAATAGATTGAAGATGCTTTTGATATGTGGCAAATGTTTCATGATGTAGCCTTGTTCCGATTTATTCCAACAAATTCATCGGTACTTGAAACATTTTGAAAAATAGGAAAATTTTGAAAGATGTTTCAGATAGTGTGAAACATGATAGAAAAAGTTTCAAAAAAATTTTGAAGCATGTTTAACTAAATCTGAAGCATGCTTAAAAATATGGTTCGAAATTAAGAAGCAATTTTTTTAAATAAATTTGTAAAAATTTTATTTTTTCAGGTTATACAAACATGTTTTCCACAAATTGAAGGATTTCGAACAAATATAAGAATTTCAATTCCCTTACCATCAGAAAAAATTGTAGAATTACCCGAAGGAATGTCAAAAGGTGAATGGTTTTGTCCAAAAATTATTTATTGGAATTTGGGTGTTAATCATGAAGCATCGTTAGCAGCTTCTTCTGTTGGAGATAATTCTTTAGAAGAAATGATTAACAGAAATGGATTAAAACAATTAGATGAATATATATCTACATTATTGTTAACTCAAAGTATGGATTTGAATAGTGTTGAAGCAATTAATAGATTAATTTGTGATCTTAGACAAACGGTTAGTTAATAACTAGGTAACACTTTTTTTGTGATTTTTTGTGAAACATGCTTCAAGTTTTGTTAAAACAACTTTTAGATTTTTTGAGGCGTGCTTCAGATTTTATTGAAGCACGCTTCAGTTTTCATGAAGCAAGTTTCAGTTTTCATGAAGCAAGTTTCAGATCTGTTTAAATGTTTCTTGAAACATGCTTCAGCTTTCATGAAACATGCTTCAGATTTTTTGAAGCATGCTTCAGCTTCTTTAAATAAGCTTCACAGAATTAGAAGCATGCTTCAGATTTTTATTAAAATAAAATTACTTTTCTGTATTTTTCAAGGTCTCAGTAAATGCTTCAAAAAAGAATTTGTCAATTTTCAAGCTTGTAATGGAAATTAATCGAATATTATCTGGTGTTTGTATTTTATCCTGTCAAAGTGGAAAGGACAGAACTTCAATGGCTTTGACTTTAGAGGAAGGGAGGATTTTGAAGGAAACTTGTGGAATTTCTAATCAACAGGTTTTTTTGAATAAAAAGATTTTTTTTTTAAATTTAAAGGTATTCAAAAGGTAAAAATACGAAAACTTGAAACTTTTTTAATAAAGTTTCAGAATTAATTTTCGGAAGTGTTATATAATTAATTTTAGTATTGTTTATTTTTTTCAGAATTTATTTTTAAATCTTTTTCCGGAAAAGTTATCTATTTTCCAGAAAGAACATAAATTCTTTGTTTAAAGTTTCAGAATTTATATCAGAATTATGTTTCCGGAAAAGTTGTACAATTAATTTCAGAATGTTGTATTTTCCGGAAAGCTTCAGAATTAAGTTTTTTTTAAATTTTTGCTTAACCCTACAATGAATCACTCCTTTAATATTAAATTCTTCATTTAATTTCCAAAAATAAAATTTTTTCTTTAGATGATGGAAATAGTTTCATGTCTACGCAAAGATGGTGTTAGACGTGAAAATTGTCGAAAAAATGTTGGAAAACCTTTATATAAATTTAGCCCTTTTCAAATGAATTTTTTACCTAAAGAATTTAGACCTCCATTGGGAACATTTACAAATTTTGTTTCTACTTGAGTTGGTTAATTTTTTTTTAATATTTTTAATTTGTTGAGAGACTTTTTAGATTACCAAGACTTTTATTTTAAAATTAATTTATTTAAAAAAACTAATTAAATTTGATAAAATAATTATAATGGCAAAAAGTCTCATTTTTGAATCTTTTGTAGGAGAAAACATTGGAGGTGAACAGGGATTACCTAGGCATGGTTCCCTTCCCATACAGCAGAACAGGGTTAATCCGAATCCTGTTAATTCTTCCCTGAGGAAGAATTGAGAAGCCATCTGCTTCAAAGCCTTGAGAATTTTTATTCTCAACTGGACCATACTCAAATGTCTTATCAGCTTGTTTCTGCGCTCACCTGACTGAAAGAAGAAAATAAATAAATTTTGTTTAGGATTTTTCCACAGACTTTTAAAAAAAAATAAAAAAAATGTCTGTTGGATTTATTGGATTAGGTTGTATGGGTAGTCGTATGGCTCAAAATTTAATTTCTAAAAATATTCGTTTAACTGTATATGATTCCAACCCTGAAAAGCTTTTGGAATTTAAAGAAAAAGGTGCTAAAATTTGTTCTAGTGCAGCAGAATTGGCTTCAAAATGTAAAGAAATATTTACAATGCTTCCAAATGGTGAAGATGTGCTTTCATTATATACTGGAAAATCAGGAATTATGGAGTATATTTTTATGCTTTTATAGTATTTTTAAAGTTTCCGGAAAAGTCAGAATTAATTGTTATAGCTTCCGGAAAAAGCAACAGAATTAATTTTAAAGTTTCCGGAAAAGTTTAAGAATTTATTTTAGAATTATTTTCTGAGTTATTTTTCCGGAAAAGTCTTAAAATTAATTTTCGATCCGGAAAATTGTTTCAGAATTAATTGTAAAGGTTTCCGGAAAGAATTAGGTTTAAGAATTATTTTTCCGGAAAAAGCTTCAGAATAAATTCCGGACTTTATTCTTCCTAAAAATTAATTAATATTCCAAAAACATTTCAGAATTTATTTTATTAAAACAGAACGCTTCGCGAAAACACTTTATGCATAGACTGCAGCACAATCGACCAAGCAACATCAATTCAAGTTTCTGAAATTGTTGAAACTAAAAATGCTAGTTTTATAGATGCGCCGGTTTCCGGAGGAGTTTTAGGTTTTTTAAAAATATTTTGCTTCATTTTTAAATTAATTTGAAGGAGCAGAAAAGGCTACTTTAACATTTATGGTTGGAGGTGAATCCAAAGATTTTGAAAGGGCAAAACCTTTATTTGAATTAATGGGGAAGAATACAGGTTTATTTTAATTAAAAATTAAGTTTAAAAAATTTATTATTTAAAGTTCATTGTGGAAAAGTTGGAAGTGGACAAGTTACCAAACTTTGCAACAATATGCTTCTTGCTTCACAAATGATTGCTTTGGCAGAGATTATGAATATGGGAGAGAAGTATAATTTTAAATAGTAAATTGAGTTTATAAAAGAAATATGAAACTGAAGCATGCTTCAAAAATTCAGAAAAAATTCAGAAATCTGAAACATGTTTCAATGAACTTGAAGCATGTTTCAAAAAACCTGAAGCATGCTTCAAAAAATCCTGAAGCATGTTTCAGAAAGCTCATGCTTAAAAATGTGTTTCAAACAATTCTGAAGCATGTTTCAATAAACTTGAAATTGTTTCAAACAATTCTGAAGCATTTTACAGAATTAATTTTTATTTCTTAGGCTTGGCCTTGATCCAACAGTCCTAACATCAGTTATAAACTCAAGTTCTGGACGTTGTTGGGCTAGTGATACTTATAATCCTGTTCCAGGTGTAATTAAAGGCACTCCTGCTTCTAATAATTTTGAGCCTGGTTTTACTTGTACGTTAATGGCTAAGGTTTTTTTTAATTTTTTAGAGTTATATTTTTGATTTCTTCAGGATTTATCACTTGCACAAAATCTATCAACTCGAAATAAAATTCCAATACCTATGGGCGCTTTGGCACACCAATTTTATCTTCATTTGCTCAATGATCCAAAATATAAGAACAAGGACTTTTCCGTCATTTACAAATTTTTTACTGAAACTTGGAAGAACTAGAGGATTCATGTTGTATTGATTTATTATTTTAATGTGATAATTTGACCCAATGATAGGGACCAGATCTAAACTGGATGACAAAAATGTGCCGGTCATTATCTGGGCTCGGAATTTTTTATAAAATTTTATGGTGATATGTCATTCCTGAAAAGATGAATTTGCTTGAAACTTCGAGCTCTTGAACACGAATTATATTTATTTTTGTATTTTTTAAACCAGTTTATTAATTACTTAATATTGTTTATAAGATAGGGTTGTTCCCAAATGGAGAATTTTTTTGAAAAGCACACCAACAAGCGGGGACAACCCTACTATTAGGTAGAATCAGTAAAATACTTGACCAAATATCTAGATTTGGTTCATTACTTTACTGACATTTTGTCGTATTGGCGATATGTAAATTCTTCTACTTGGCATTTTTAATCCAAAAGTTTTCATTTGATCTATTGTCTTTTCGCCATTTTAAATTTTTATTTGAAATTCTTTTTGTTTGATTTTAAGCCGATTGATTCGGACTTTTGATTTTCTATTATTTATTCATATTTACATTTAAATGCTTATATTTTTTAATATTTTAGATCTTTTAATAGACTAAATGTTCCAGCTCCGTCGTTTTTCGACTACGCTTGTTCGTTCAGTTCCATTACCAGTTGGTTTTTTATTTTAATTTGGTTTAAGGTTTGCTTTTGACTGATATCCTTTTTTTCTTTTATTATTATCTTTTAAGCCTGTATTTTTTAGATTCCCCAAAAACGCTTATTTTCTATTGTCTTAACCAAAATTATTTTTTAGATCAAACGTGTGTCATTCCAAAATGATGTTAAAGAAGCTTTACCAGACTCGCCTCAGCAACGTATGACGTTAGCAGCGAAGTTTATTGACGAAAAAGATACTGCTTCTGCTTCGTATGAGATTTGGTCAGCTGCGTCCTTGCAACTCTCAATCTTCCTGCGCACCTATGAACTGGATGTGGACAGTGTTTTTATGATGTCGAGTGTTGTAAGCTACTTGGCAAAGCATTGTACACCTGATCCGCACGAATTCATAGGGAATTGGGCATCCGCTTATATGTATTTATTTTTGCTAAATTTGAAAAACTTTAAAATAATTTTATTTAAAGTGCAAGCAAGAATGCCAACAGAGATGAAAATGATCTTGATTCGATATATTATTGGATGCTTGATGTTTCTAAGTTTTGTAATACCTTGTACGACATCAACAATCAAAACCTCTTCAATAAACAACAAATGTTAGACGAGTGGAATGGAAGTTTGTCTCAAGAGGTTTAGCCTTTTAATTTTAAACATACAATTATTAATGTTTTTAAATTTAAGTTGCTGGTTCCCGTTATGGAGAATGGCAATGTTGTCTATAAGAAAAATGGAAAGATGAAGCAGATGAAACTTTGAATTAAAAATATTTTTTTGAAAATATCTAAAAAATTAAAGGTTTATTAGCGTGTTTAAATATATAGATGTATTGTTACCTTAAAATAAATTTGTAAAAAATTATTTGCTGTTTTTGTTTTTATGTTTTTGCATTCTGCAATACTTTATTGATTTAACATTTAAATACTTTATAATTAAATTTTTTACTTTTTTTAGCATTTTACGGTTAGATCAAACAGACAAAATGATCCAGCTCCGACGTTTTTCGACTTCGCTTGTGCGTTCAGTTGTTTTGCCAGTTAGTTTATTTTTAATTCGATTGTTCATTGTTTTGGGGCTCTGGTGTCGGACCAAATCCCGTTGTATTAATTCCGGACTTAATTTTTGTTATTATTCGATCCCCGATTTTTCGATAAATTATTTAATCTACTTATATTAGATCAAACAAGTTTCATTGAAGAACATTGTTTTGTCTACCAAACAACCTTTACCCGCAACGCCTAAACGACACATCAAAACATCACTAAAATGTCTCAAGAATAGACATGCTGCATCTGCGTCTAACGAAATGTGGCTAGCTTCGTCAAATCAACTCAAAATTTTCCTTCGCACCTATGAGTTAGATGTGGAATCATATTCCATGAAAAACGAAGTCGTAAAGTACTTGATAAAGCATTATGCACCTAATAAAGAAGAATTACGCAAATCTTGGAAGAATTCTTACGCGTAACTATTTTTGATTAATTAAATTCTAAAAACATTAAATAATTTTATTTAAGCTTGCATCTCAATGGTTATGAAGATGAGCTTGATCTTTATTCAATACATGCTTTGATGCTTGATTCTTACAAGTTTTGTAATATAATTTTTGACATCAAACAACAAAACCTTTTCAATAAACAAAAATTGTTAGAAGATTGGAAAGGAGGTTTGGATCGTCAGGTTTTGCCTTTTATTTTCATTTTTCTCTAGTAATGCTTTTCATTTTAAGTTATTGTTTCCAGTGGTAAAAGAAGATGGCTCAATTGTGTACAAGAAGAATAAATTGAAATAAACGATTTTTGACGTATTTCCTATAGTGATGTTCTCATTTTTTAAGCGGGTTTTTTGTTTTTGTTAATTTATTCAGACTTAAAAATTAATTTATTATAGTTTAATAAATATATAAAAAATAAATATTTTATCTAGTTTATCGTTTATTCGTTTTTTGCATTCTTTCGGATTGCGGTTTACTTATAAATTTATTTTTGTTATAATTAAAATTTTTATTTAAGAATTTTGCTACATTTTCAATTAATTATGAATAATTCTGTCGATAGTGGTGATGTCCTCCCAATTCTACAAAATGCACAGCAGTCAGCTACAATCGATCCATGTGCTCAACTTGTACATATTTTGATGTGTTACCATCAGGTTACCTTTTGAACTTGAAGATTGTTAACGGGATTAATGTATAATTCTGCTATCTTTTCTTTACCTTCTGGTTTCGAGAAGGGATTTGTTCGTAAAATTTTTCGAGGTTTCAGATGTCGAAGGATGAGCCAGTTTTTAAATCGATAGTTTTATGTTTTTTCAGGGTGGCGATGACCCCGAATTCATCCACAAAGCAATAGAAAGTTTGGTCAAAAAATTAAAAGATCGACGAGAACAATTGTTTGTCTTTGACCTTTAAATCTGAATTCTTCAAAAATTTAGAGATGCACTCATTTCTGCTGTTACTTCTGCTGGAAAGCAACCATCTGGTTGTGTTGCTATTCATGTATTTTTTTTAACTTTTAATGAATTTATTTAAAAATTATTTTTATAGAGATCATTAGATGGCAGATTACAAGTTGCTGGACGGAAAGGAGTCCCAAATGTAGTCTACGCAAGGATTTGGAGGTGGCCGAATGTGAATAAATCAGGTTATTTAATTTTGTTATAAATGGATAGGATAGGTCATTTTTTTGTTGAAATTGTTGAGTGATGAATTTCGATTAAAAATGAGTAGGGTTGGTCTCGTATTTCTCAAAGAATGTTTTTGGGTGACAAAAAGAGCGAAAAGATCGAAACATCGGTCCTTTTGGTTAATTACAATTAATTTCCATAAGAATGGTTCGAACACTTAACTTAACTCGAACACTTAGCTTAGCTTGAGCCCTTTTATAAGTGAGCTGACTGCTCTTGGGTTTTCTGCCATAAATAAGCTGAGGAAATAAGTTGGAAAGTTTCCATTGAGTTCCCCCCACAAAGTCACCAACGGTCATCCTTTGGGATGTCCCTAAAATCAAACTTGACTGAATCTCTTCTAATTTTAATTATTTAACCTCTAAACTTTCAGAATTGGTCAAATTGCCAGTTTGTCAAACTCCATCCAACCATTCAGATTTAATTTGTATAAATCCTTATCATTATGATCGTGTTGTTTCTTATGGTATTTTTTTCTTTATTTTTCTGAAAAATTAAAAAAATTTTTTTAAGAATTATCTTCTTTCCGAATGGACCCTCTTCCTTCTATTAATTCAAATCAACAGAATTTATCAATTTTGGACGGACCTTGTTCTTCCCAACAAAATATAGACAACTCTTCTTTGAAGGAACAACAATGTCAAGTTTTAACTCATTTGGCAACAGAAAATCAATTAATTGGGAATGAATTGGATTTTTATTCAAATGAACAGGTTTTTTGATTAAAATTTTTTTAAATTAAATTATTATTTTTTAGTGGCAATCTCCTACTTTTGAAACGTGTAACAACATTTCTGGACATTGTATTAATTTTAAAATTATTAAAAAAATTTTTTTATTTTTAGGTAATATGAATAATTTACACTTGCAAAGTAAGGTTTTTTTCCTTTAAAAAATTTTTATTCTGTTTTTCCTGATTTTTTATTATTTTTTGTGATGGAAGAACTTTTTTTGGGTAATTGCTAAAAAGTTTCCATGAGTGGGGTTCGAACCCTTAACCTAAAATAGGGAGGTATTCAGCATTTTCCCACTACGCCAAAAATCAAAGAACTCTTCCCTATTGTTGTTAAAGGGAAGTTTTTCTTCTTAATTCTGTTTTTTTTTTGATTTTTATGTTTATATTAATTTGTTTTCATGTTCAGATTTTATTCTGTTTTTTTTTCTTTATTATTTTCCCTTATGTTTTCCTTTGTTCTGATTTTGTATTTTTTTATATTTTCCCTTCAACATTTTTTTCTTTTCTTCTCTAATTTATTTTTATTTATTTTAGATTCACCACCAAAATATTGGTGTTCTATAACATATTTTGAATTAGACACACAAGTTGGGGAGACATTTAGAGCTTCATGGAATATTCCAAATATTTATGTTGATGGAGGTTTTTTTTTAATTTTCTTGACAAAAAAAATTTTTTTTACAGGAATGGACCCCAACGGAGCAGAAAATGGACGTTTTTGTTTGGGAGCACTTTCAAACGTTCATAGAAGTGAATCCGCAGAAAAGGCTCGTTTACATATTGGAAAAGGGATTCGTTTACAAATAAATTCAATAAATGATGATTGCGATATTTTTGTTGAATGTTTGTCTCAAAAGGGTGTATTCGTTAAAAGTTGTTTTTTGGATTTTCAAAATGGATTGAATTATGGAAATGCTGTACATAAATTTTGTTTTGGGGCTGTTAGAAAGGTTTAATTTATTTTTTAAATTTGATTTCTGGGGAATTTTGTTCTAATGAAGCGTAGACTTTGGAGTTTAAACAAAAATTAATAGACCATGGGATCGAACCCCCTTTCACTTAAAAAACTTTCCTTTAACTTTTCCTTCAATAAGTGAAGCAACATCCCACTACACCAAAAGCAACAATTCTCTCGGGATGGTTGCATCGAATAGGGGTTAAACTGCTGTGTCAAAACATTATTTTTTAGAACTTGTTCAGTTCTTTGGTTTCTTGTGTTTATTTTATTTTGCTTTCTTTTTAGTTCCCTACTTTGAAATTTTTTATTTTCTTACTCTTATTTTTCTAGGTTTTCAACCTCAAATGGGCATATGCAGAAATGGTTGAGAAAAAACGAAAAGCAAATATGGCAGGTTTTTATAAAATTATTTTTTTAATTTTTTATCGTCATTTTTCTTCTATCTAGCAATGGTAAAAGCTTATGCAGTTGCTGGTATTGCCGCTCAAAATGGTTGTTATCAAGATTATGGTACAAGTGTTGATGATCTTAGAGCGGTATTTTTTTTAATTATCTGCATAATGATTACCTCTATTTAAAACAATGGGCAGGACCTAATGCTTTTTTGGGGGAGGGGAGATTTTTTGGAAAATTTAAAAAATTGGTCGAGGGCAGCCTTCTAGGCGACTTCAAAAAAATTTTTTTAAATAAATTTAGATTCTCCTTATTTCTAATTTATTATTTTATGGAGGGTGAGGTGATTTTTTTGAAAATTGAAGTCGAGGGCTTTCCTCTAGGCGCCTTAAAAAAATTTTTTTTTACTTCCACGAAAAAATAAAAATCCAAATGATCTTTATTTCTAATATTTCTTCTATTTCAGACTTGTTGTACAATTGCTGTAAGTTTTGTAAAAGGCTGGGGAGTTGGTTATCCTCGATCAAACATTAAAGAAACTCCTTGTTGGATTGAGGTTTATTTTTTTTAAATTTTTAAATTTTATATTTTTTTCAAAGATTCAACTTTTTCGCCCTCTTCAATTACTTAATGATTTGCTTTCTTCAAATTAAAAATGTTTT
The DNA here is from genome assembly GCA_000172435.1 of Meloidogyne hapla. Lineage (NCBI taxonomy): Eukaryota > Metazoa > Nematoda > Chromadorea > Rhabditida > Meloidogynidae > Meloidogyne > Meloidogyne hapla. The sequence goes on along the minus strand of ABLG01000043.1, from coordinate 137,635 downwards.
TAAAAATTTTTTTGGGTATATTTAAAAGCTTAAATTAGATTATTTTACGAGGTTTCCTTTATTTTTTTTTTATTTTTTTATTTTAAATTCGAAGGTTCGCAAATTCAGCCTTATTATTAGCCCAGATGCCTAATCTCTTTTTAGAAAATAATTTTTTTATTTTTTTGTATATATTTTATTGATTAGTTGTAACCAGAGGAGGACAAGAGAATGACATTCTCCTTCCCCTAGAATTTTAAAATTTCGGAAAAAAATCTTGAGGTCAAAAGAAAATTTTTTTAAATCTAACAATAAGACATGGAAAACTTTAAAAAAATTTTTAATTTTTTTAAAGTTAAATTTCTGGTTACGCCTATTTTTTATATTTATTAATCATCACATTTGCCTTACCCCATTAAAAAAAAAAAGATTTAAATTTTGTGTAAAATTTTTTAATATTTAATTGTTTTCTAAAAGTTCTTTTAAAAACTTTTTTAATATTTTTTAAATTAATTTTTAAAAATTTTTTAGAATTTTTATTTTTATCTTAAAAAAGAAAAATTAATAAAATGGATGATCAACAAATTAATTCAACAAATTCCCAACAACAACATTCATCACCACCAACCACAACAGCTTATACCCAATTGCGATCTGTTGCTCCAACATTTTCTCCTTTACAACAACAAGTTGGAGGGAATGAAGGACAATCAAATAATAATAAAAGAATTATTTATTCTCCACAACAAAAACATTGGATTAAGGTTTATTTAATTTTTTTATGGGGCGGAGTATTTTATGAGAGGCTAACATAACGAACATGGGACTTTATGGGCTAGGGGAAAAGTTTATGGGTTCTGCTCCGACTCAAGCCATCATTTTTGTGGTGTTTTTCTTACCTTTCCTATTTTGCTAAATTTTTGAGAAAACACATTCTATTTTTTTATTGGGTTCTAAAAACAGATTTTTGCGAAGTACGAAACTAAAGTTATGGAGGAATCAAAAAATTTGGAACTTTAGGAATTTGAAATGATGCCTTTTAAAATTTTTTGGAACCAAATGGAACACTGGAGAGATTTTATAAAATATATTGGGCAGGGGAAATTTTAATTAGAGAAGGATTTAAACTAGAGTGGGTCAAATGGCTTTTTCCGGTATCGGTATTCGGTATTACCGCGGTATATACCGGAAATACCGTGGTAATACCGGACGGTATCGGTATTTTTGCAAAAATACCGATACCGTGACCCACACTAATTTAAACCTTTAGAAAACCCCCAAAGAAATTGAATAAAAATTATTTTAATTTTTATTATTTTTTTAGAATCCAAGCCCTTCAATGGCAGCACCACCAACACCTCAACATCACTACCAACAACAATTTATACCTTTACACCACACACAATCTGAACATTCAATTATTCAACATAATTCGCCTACAATTTTACAACAATTAAATTCAACACCTTTGGCTACTACAAATGTTTCTACAACATCATCTCCTTCAAATGAAAGTATTGACCAGCGACAACAACAAATTAATAATAAAAATCAAAATTTTGTTCAGGTGTGCTTTTAATAATAAAACAATGTTTTTAATAAGACAATGTTTTTAAATAAAAATAAAAAACAAAATGGTTTTTTCTTTAATTATTAAAACATGTTTTTAATAAACCTGATTTTAATAAATTTGTTTTGACTAAACTTTTTTTACAAACTTGATTTTTGTAAAACTTGTTTTTAATTAAACTTGTTTTGACTATACTTGTTTGTAGAATATTTTTGAATTTTTATTTCAACATGTTTTGGAGGATGTTTTTAATAAACTTGTTTTTATTAAAACTTGTTTTTAATAAAAAACAAAACAAAAATTTATTTTTAAAATAGAAACAAAACTTTTTTTAATAAAACATCCATTTATAAAAAAATTGTTTTTCTCTTTAATTTTTAGCAACAACAATTTCAACAAAAACATCGTCAAATAGAAATGTTTCATTCTCAAAACAACAATAGAAACATTCCTCTAGAACAACAAACTTCAATTAATTTAAATTCTGAACCTCCAACTGATGTTGGGACAAACAGTGGAAATGTTGTTTTACAATTACAACAAAACACTCAACAACATTATTCTTCTTCAAGTTCGTCAGGAATTACTGGACCTATTCGTATAAAACAAACAAGGTAAACCATTTTTATTTTGATTAAAACATGTTTTAGAGCTTGTTTATTATTAAAACTTTGTTTATTAAACTTGTTTTTTTGTAAAACTTGTTTTTAAAAACGTGATTTTTGTAAAACAAGTTTTTAATAAACTTGGTTTTTACAAACTTGATTTTTGTAAAACTTGTTTTTAATAAACTTGATTTTACAAACTTGATTTTTGTAAAACTTGTTTTTAATAAACTTGGTTTTTACAAACTTGATTTTTGTAAAACTTGTTTTTAATAAACTTGATTACTAAAACAAGTTTAATTTTTATTTTTCTTTGTTTTTAATTAAAACATTTTAAGCAGCAATCCTTTAAATTTACAACAACAACAACATTCTTCTGTTCATCTCCCACAACATCCACCACCTTCACATCATCAACGCATTCTTGTTCATCATCAAAACAATCCTTTAATGACATCACCAGAACAAATAATTCCTTTAAATTCTTCAAATATTCAACAACAACACCCTCCTATACATTCTTCTTATATTGGTTCACAACGTTTTGCTATGGCTATATTAAATGATATGGACACACAAAATTTATCTCCAAAAACTAAATATAGAGAATTAAAGAAAAAATTTAAATTTTTGGTTTATGTGAGTTTTTTTTTTTTAATTTTTTAAAATTTTAATTTTAAAAATTAAAAAGGAAAATGAATATTATCAAGAGGAATTGCGCAATTTACAACGAAAATTACTCAAATTATCTAGAGATAAAAACTTTTTGCTTGATAGACTTGGACAACATGAAAATTTGAGTGAGTCTAGTGATGATTCTGATACGTCTACAAAAACTTTGGATGATAAAGGGATTCCTAAACCTAAAAGGTGAAGAGTTTTCTTTCTTATTTTGTCCTTAGAATGTCCTTATTTTTGTCCTTAGAATGTTTTTGTCCTTACACTTGTCCTTATAAAATAAATTCTTATTAAAAAAATTTTTTTTCAGAAAACGCCCTTCACAACCAAGAAAAAGACCACCACCAAATACAAATACGCCAACACAAAATTCAGCTAATACTAATAATAATGGTTCGCAGAAGCGTAAAGGTGGTGGTGGTGCTTCTAGAAAGAAAGGTTTATTTTTTGAAATATTTGGAAGAATCTCTAACTTATCTCATCTTCTTGTTTGTCTAGAAGCTCTTACATATCCCAGAATAATTTAGAATCTCTGACTTTCTTACCCTTACTTTCTTATTTATCCTAACCTCTCCCAATTATCCCATCGAGCAGTCCTTGTGTCAACTCTCATGTCCCATATCTCTAGATATCCCAAACTCCCAGTTATCTCAGAACATTAATTTTTAACTCCAACATATCCCACATTAGTTATTTCTAAATCTTGTTATCACAATGATATGGTTGTCTTTAAGGGTGTGATAAGATAGAGATTTTTAATTTTTTATTAATTTAAATATTTTATTTTCTAAATTTTAAAGAAGACACAGACAAAACTAATCAAAAAATCGAAGAAATTCAACAAAATAATACAAATCAAGAACAACAAAAAATCGAAATAATAAAAAAGAGTGAAGGAGAAACAAATAAAATAATAGGAACAAATATAGTTAGTAGTAGTGGATGTAATTTAAATTTAAATAATAATAATGACGAACAACAACAAATTTCACCTCCACAACAAAAAAGACAAAAAGTTGAATTAAAAGAAGAACAATTGGACAATAATGCTTTTGAGTCTAATACAAATGTTACTAGTACAAGTAGTGGAATAAATGAATCAAATAGATGGATGGGGAAATTTTGAGTGGAAAGGGAATTTTTTAAAAATTCTTTAGAATTTTTTAAAAATTCTTTAGAATTTTTTTGATTTTTTATAATTTTTTAGAATTTTTTTAAATTTTTTTAAAATCGATTTTTTATTATTTTTAATGCCCAAATGTCAAATGTTCAAAACACATAAAAACAAAGTTTTTTAAATTAAAACTTGTTTTACAAACTTATCAAAAACATTATTTACAATTTACAAACTTTAATTTTTTTTTGTTTGTTTTTAATTAAACTTTGTTTATTAAACTTGTTTTATTAAAAACTTTGTTTTAATAAAACTTGTTTTGATAAAACTTTTTTTTAATAAAACTTTGTTTTATTTAAACTTGTTTTTAATTAAACTTATTTTGATAAAAACAAGTTTTACTATTTACAAACAAATTGTAAATCACCAATTTTTGAATAGCTTTGTTTTTTGAACATTTCTTTTATATTTTGAACATTTTGTACTTTTTATTTTCTTAAATTTTTTATACCTATTTTAATTCACTGTATTTTTTTAAAATTATTCTTTTTTTTTTATAACTTTTTTTAACAGTTTTTTTAAATACTGTTAATTTCTTTAATATTTTTTAATTTATTTTATTATTTTAAATATTTTTAAAAGGTTTAGATTTTCAATAAAAACATTTTTTTACAATGAATGTGCCTACTGAAATTAAACTTGATATATTACAATGCCTCAATTATGATCAATTATTTATTTTACAAAAGACAAATGGCCATTTTTACAATTTAATTAATGAAAATGAACGAAAATTGGCACGGATGAAATTTTACTTTATGGAAATTGTAAATCTTTAATTTAAAAAATTATTCCCTTTCTCTTAGGTTAACTTTCCTAATTCAGAACGATTTGATGATGATGATGAAATTATAGATCAAGGAGTTTATGAATTTGTTGACTTTCCATTTGCTAATTTAATCAAAAAGGCTAAATTTCCGTCAAATGAAGTTAAAATGAAGGTTTAAGAATTTTTTTTTCATCAATTTAGAATATTTTTTAATTTTTTAGTGTCAAGCAGCTATTGATAGACGTATTCCAATTTTTTATACCGATGAGCCTAAAGATATGTATTTCATTACTCTCTTCAAGAAAGGTTTTTTAAAATTTATTTTTTGGCACCTTTTTAAATTTTATGGTAAATCAACTCGATTTTTGTGCATTTGTCCCATTTTTAGCTAGAGCTAGGAATTTTGAAAAAACCGGGACCGGGAAATCGTCCAAAACCCCCGGGAAAAGGGACCGGGAGAAATGACCGAGTCCCGTTCCCAGCTCCACAGCAATCCCGATCCCGGTTTCATCCCGGCATCTTCAAAAAAAGGGAACAAGGAAACCGGGTCCCGATCCAGCTCCTAGCTCTTTTTAGCCCGTGATGCCTTTAATTAAAAATCTTATTTTTAAGAAATCTCTTCCCAAGTTCTTTCAATAAAATTGCCAACATTTCCAAAAAATATAGAAGAAATGTTAAATGTTTATTACTGGTTAGAACAATTATTCTATAATGCTTTTGGAAAATCAACATTTTTGATCAACTAAATCCAGAATTAATTAAATTATTTTTTGGAAATGAAACAATAAAAACTCATTTACAATTCTATTGTGATGGCCTCGAAATAACTCTTACTAATTATAACATCAAAAGTGCATTGGATTTTGTTCAAAATTATGTATTCACTGACTCTGTTGCATTAGAGTTTTCTAATGTAGAAAATGTTGAGCAATATAATGACCTCTTATTGAGGATATTATTAAATAAAGGAGAAGAATTTAAAACTTTTCGCTTTTGGAATTTCAAAAATTTGTCTCTATTCAATCTGCTTATAAATGTAAGGAAAAGGGGTTGGGGCTAAAAACCGACCGACCAAAACACCGAATTAAAAATTAATTTTTAAATCGATTCCCCGTTCCACGGAACATGTCCCATTTCCCCAATACATGTTCCCCGTTCCACGTAAACTCGTCCTCCCCTCACAGGAGGATGTCCAATGGAAAAAGGACATGTTCCGTGGAACGGGGAATCGTTTTAAAAATTAATTTTTAATTTTTGGTCGGTCGGTGTTTTGTCTGGTCGGTGGTTTAGCCCGACACGAGGAAAAGTTTTAAAGAAAAAATTTTTAAATAATTCAAATTTAGCATATAGAAACGTCAAAAAATTTCTCAAATAAATTACCTGCGATTTCCTTCCATTTACAATTTTTGCATAGTTTGACAATAAGTGAAAGAGCAGAAAATGTTGAAATTTGTGAATATGAAAATTCTAATTCTGTCACTTACCAATAAATATAATCCGAAATGGAGAAAGTTTAATATTAGACAAGTTGAAGAAGATGGAGAAATTATAGACATTGATATATATTGATTTTTGTTAATTTATGACTTAATTTATTTTTTTTTATATATTTATTTTGGCCCTTGATAAATTTTTATTTTTTAATTTTTTTTTATTTAATTTGTAACAGTTTTTAAATACTTTTAATCTCTTTAATATTTTTTAATTATTTTAAACAAGCTTATTAATGCCATCCAAACAACTTACACTTATTGAATTGTTCACAAAATCTGCTGGGAAAGAAAATGCTGGAAATAAACGTATTTTATCTTGCCGATCAATTGGGGATTCTCCAGAACGGAAAAGGCTAGTTTTTATTTTTACAAACTTGTTTTGTTGTTTTACAAAACATTGAGTATTTTTTCTTTTAAAACTTGTTCATTGTTTAAAAATTGTTTTACAAACTTGTTTATTTTAATTTAAGCTTGTTTTTAAGTTTTACAAACTAAAATTAAACTTGAATAAAAACAACTTATTTTTATAAAAACTTGTTTTACAAACTTAATAATTTATAAAAACTCGTTTTTAAGTTTACAAACGCTAAAATATAAACTTGACTATTTATTTAAAAAAATATAAACTTGACTTTTTTTTTATTGCAACTTGTTTTACAAACTTGATATTTATTAAAACTTTCAAGTTATTAAAATTAATGTTTTTAGACTTCCTCCAATAAAACCCAACGACGAAAACATTCAATCAAACACTTCTACAACTATTCTTAAAGAACAAAATCAACAATTGTCCTCATCCTCTCCTTGGCCAAATGAACAACTTTCTTCAATTTTTTGTACTTTAGTGGAACCCGAATGGAGGAAATTGTTAACTTCAGAATTGAAAAAAGAATATGTTAAATCAATTCATCAGTTTTTGATTAGCCAATATGAGAAGGTAATTCTTTAAAACTTGTTTTACAAACTTAAGATTTTAAAACTTGTTTTTTTTTAAATTAAAACTTGTTTTACAAACTTAAGATTTTTAAAACTTGTTTTTTTTTAATTAAAACTTGTTTTACAATTTTAAGATTTTTTACAAACTTGTTTTACAAATTTTTTAAAACCTGTTTTACAATTTTAAGATTTTACAAACATTAAAACAAGTTTTATTTTATTTTTTCAAGTTTTATTTTTACAAAATGTTTTAATTAAAGTTGTTTTAGTTAAAACATGTTTTATTTTTTCATTAAACTTGTTTTACAAACTTAGCTTTTTTATTTTGTCTTTTACCAACTTGTTTTAATTAAAACTTGTTTTCTTAAGTTTACAAACCTTTTATTGACTAAAACTTGTTTTACGAACTAAAGTTTTACAATTTAATTAATTTAAGGGTACCAACATTTTCCCGCCTCGTTCTCTCATATTTAATGCTTTCAACTTAACACCTTTTAATGAAATAAAAGTTATTCTGCTTGGTAATTATATTTTTATTATTTTAAATATTAAATTTATTTTTATAGGCCAAGATCCTTACCACAATTTATCTCAAGCGCATGGTCTTTGTTTTTCTGTTCCACGGGGTACGCCACCTCCTCCATCTCTCAAAAATATTTACAAAGAGCTTTCTTCTGAATTTTCTGATTTTAAAATTCCAAATCATGGAGAATTAACTTGCTGGGCTCGTCAAGGAATTTTTATGCTTAATGCTACTTTAACTGTCGAGTTGGTTTAAATTTTAAAAAATTAAAAAAATAATTTTTTTAATTTTTTATAGAGCACACAAAGCAAATTCACATTCCAACATTGGCTGGCAAATATTTACCGATTCAGTTATTAAATTAATTAGTTCAAAATCAAAAAATGGAGTGGTGTTTTTACTTTGGGGTGGTTTTGCGCATCGTAAGGAAAAGTTGGTGGATAAAAATCGTCATCGAGTTGTTAAGGTATTTTAAATATTTTTTAAAGTTTGTAAAACTAGTTTTTTTGGGGTTATTTTTAATGAGACTTGTTTTACAAACTTAATAAAAAAATTTTTTAAATAAATGCAAATGTTTTACAAATAAAACTATTTAAGAGTTGTAAAAACCTTATTTAGTAAAACTTGTTTTTACAACTTGTTTTACAACTTGTTTTTACAAACTTATTTTTATTAGAAATGTTTTGTTCTAATTTATTTTTAAAAACTTGTTTTTTCCCAAACTTATTCAAAAACATTTTTTTCCTAACATAGGCTAACAAGGGACCATTGTTTACTGCCAGTGCGAATTTTGTATTTTTTTTGGTACCATTCAATAGAGGACCCCCGACTTCCTATTGCGAAGTGTTGTCCGTTTTCTTGCAAAAAATTTTTAAAAAAAGATATGGCCAGTCAAAGTTGGACCGCTAGAGTCAGGAATTAAAGGGTAAAAGAATAATTTCTCTCTTCTTTTTCCTCCTCAAAAAGCCAATCTGACCATTTTTACTCACCTCTCTTTATTTCTCGCAGCTGACCATTTTTAATTTTCTCTTTTTATTATTCGCGTCTGACCATTTTACAATTTTTCGCATTATTGACCCTTTTTCCCGCTATGCCTTCTTTCTCAGCTACGTAAGAAACATAAAGAAAGCAGAGAAAGGGAAAAAGAGAAATAGCTCGTTTCTCTTCTCTCTTTTCCCTATACTCAAACACTCCCAAAGACTGAAACTTTGACTGCCATAACTTTTTTTAAAAATTTTTTGCAAGAAAACGGACAACACTTCGCAATAGGAAGTCGGGGGTCCTCTATCGAATGGTACCAAAAAAAAATACAAAATTCGCACTGACAGTAAACAATGGTCCCTTGTAAGTTTATTTTTGTCGACTAAAACTTTATTTAATTATTAAAGACTGCACATCCTTCGCCTTTAAGTGCCACAAAATTTCATGGTTCAAAATGTTTCTCAAAAACTAATGATTTATTGAAAGAGTTGGGAAGAGAACCCGTCGATTGGAATGTTGTCTTGAACAATTAAAGTTATTGGGTATTTTTTTAAATTTTTTACTCTTTTTTACTCTCATTTTCATCATTTTTTCCTTCTACCTCAAACTTACACATTTTATTTATTAAAAATTTGAAACGAAAATCTCATCAGTTAAACAATAAAACATATATCTTTGGGCTAATTTTTTAATTATTCATTGTTCTATGGGCAAAACCTTTAAACTTAAAAGATTGTAAAAAATTGTAAAACTTGTAATATTGAAATATTAAAACTTGAAATATTAAAACTTGTTTTTAATTATTATCCTCTCAAACTTAAAAACTTATTTTTACAAACTTAAAATTGTAAAACTTGTTTTTCCCCTCTCAATTATTCCCCTCTCAAACTTAAAAACTTGTTTTACAAACTTGAATTATTAAGAACATGTTTTAATTATTTCAAAAGGCTGCAGGTTTTGCCCAAAAATTGTTTTTTGGCATGTTTTTGGCTTTTTGTTCTCTTAACTTATTTTTTCATATTTTCAATTTATTTTTCATCTCTTTCAAATTTCAATGTGCATTTGTTCCTCTATGTCCTCCTACACCTTCATAATCGGCTGGTGGTGTGTCTGGTCTAGCTTTTCCGTTTACTATTAATTCTGTTCTGCTAGTACTCGGTCCTGGTTGTTGTTGTTGCGTTCTTGTTTTAGTTAATGTTCCATTATCCCCTTCATTCTTTTTAGTTCCAACATTTGGACTTTGTCCTCTTTCAGCTTTTGGTGTTGTATTCCCTGCGTTAATGCGTGTTTTTCTAAATGTATTTGCTTCTACACCGCTCTCCCAATAATCAGCACTTGCGTCAGAATCAGTGCGACTCATAACATTCTGCAAGATTTGTTATTTGTTTTACAAACTTAGTTTCTGTTAAAACTTGTTTTACAAAGTTTGTTTTAAAGTTTTTCTATTTCCCTTAAAACTTGTTTTTAGAAGTGTTTTACAACTTTGTTTTATTTCAAAACTTGTTTTCAAACTTTATTTTCTTAAAACTTTGTTTTATTGAAATGTTTTACAACTTTGTTTTTAAAAATGCTTATAAGAATGTTTTACAAACTTAAACTTTTTTACAAAGTTTGTAATTTTGCAAACTTGTTTTTTATTAAAACATGTTTTTATTAAACTTTGTTTTGTAAAACATGTTTTAAATCTGTCTATCTCTTACCTTTCTCTCTGTTGTTCTTTGTTGTCTATATGTTTCATAATAATGTTCGTAAAGTTCAGGAGAGAAATTGCCAGGTTTATAACTAGCTTGAGGGGGAACTGTATTATCAGCAGATGGCATATACTAAATTTTATTAAAATAATTTAGAAATTCTTTAAAAATATTCTAACAATAGGTTCTTCATATGTTGTTCGATTATGACGAGGAAATGTGTCATAAGCTGTTTCTGTGATTATTGGACCTCCACCCAATCTTTCAGGGGATTTAGGGCGTGCATGAGGTCCTCCCATAAAATGTGGTGGCATAACCATAAAGAAGGGGCGCATCATAAAAGGTGGTGGTGCAGCGATTCGGCCTTAAACATTTTTAAAATTTTTTTAAAAATAATTAAAATGATAATTAACCAAAATGTGGTGGTGGCACTCCATGTGGGGGAAATGGCGGAAATGGTGGTCGAGGAGGGAAGAAATGAGGAGGGTGATGCATTGGTGGTGGCTGACGAAAGAAATGGCCAGGCGGTGGAGGTGGCATTCCTGGCGGTATAAATACAAGGCCTGGGTGAGGAGGAGGCCCTCCAGGATGATGCATTGGTGGGGGAGGACCTCCAAACATGAAAGGATTGGGCATAGGAGGGCGATGTCCAAATTGTTCAAAATGTTCGTTTGATAGCTGTCCAACAGGTGGTGAACGTAATTCTGCTTATATAATTAATTTAATTGTTTTACAAACTTAAGTTTTCTGATTTATTTAAAACTTGTTTTACAAACTTAGTTTTCTATTTTTCTTAAAACTTGTTTTTACAAACATGGTTTTCTTCTCAAAACTTGTTTTTGCAAACTTGTTAGTCTTTTCTTTTATTAAAACCTGTTTTACGATCTTCTTTCCCTTAAAACTTTTTTTTTTCTTTTTTTCTTAAAACTTGTTTTACAAACATCACTTTTGAGTCTCACAAAAAATTCACCTGTATGACTTGTTGTTCGTCTAGCATTATTAAAGTTGTTATTAACAACACCATTATTCCCATTTTCTCCAACTCTATAAGGGACTAAAATACCACCTTCATGTTGTTGTTGTCCTCTATTATAAACACCACTACCAACACCTCCCTTTTTAATTAAACTTGAATTTAAACTGCTTCCATCATATTCTCCAGATTGTTGTCTTCGTTTCCAAGTTTTTTGACTTATTGCTCTATCATTCCATTCTTGTGTTCCTTCAGCTATAACTGAAGGCCCTGGTGGTGGGGGTATTCCAGAACCGTTTTCTTGTTCGCTAAAGTTTGGTTCACTGCTGGGTGTTTCACTTCGGCTTTGTATTTGTTGTTGAGGTGGTTCTCTTATACATTTTAATCCTCCTGGTGAAGGCATTTTTTCATCCAATTTTAAATACATCTTAATGAATTTGAAAGGAAATTTCTTTTTAAGTTTATTTGTTTACTGTATCTGCATAAGCATGAAAGCAGCAACGAACGAGAGCATTTGCACCCTTTTCGCTTGTGCAAACAAATCCATGGCATTCCAAAACCTTTAAAATTTGATCTTTTAAGGTGATTTTAGTGGCGAATTGTTCAATTTTTCCCTTAGTGGCGAAATGTCTCACCTTACTGGCTAAATGTCAATTTTCCCCTTGGTGGCGAAATGTCCATTTTCATCTTAGTGGCTAAATGTCTAATTTCTTCCTTAGTGACGAAATGTCAAATTTCCCCTTATTGGCGAAATGGTCTATTTTCCCCTTATTGGCAAAATAGTCAATTCTTCCCTTTTTTTCTTATTTTTTGCCAAAAAATAATTCGGTCAAATAAAATATACAAAAAATCTAATTAAATCGACCTTGACCCCCGTAGTGCGACGAAAGATAGCAGCAAATATTGGGGGATGTGGAGAATCTGTTAACGCAAATGGCGAATCTAACGGGATAAATCTTTCACCACCACCCTCCACAGCAAATCCACCCATATTAACATAACGAACAGCAGCACAATAATGTAATGAATTTATTGCAAAGAATGCACTATCTGTTCTCTTCTCTCCATCTACATATTCTAATAAGAGTCCATTATACCAAACAGAAAGCCTTGAGGGTAAATGAGAGTTTATTTGGATTATGTAATTTTTATTTGATATATGGGAAGCTCCATTAGAGTCTGCAATGAATTGTCATTAAGTGGGACTTTAGAGTCTGAGTTTGCAAACAGATACAAAATTCGAGTCACTAGAGTAGAAAAAAGTAGAAAATTTTAGAATGTGGGCCATTAGAGTCTAATTTTGCTATTTTTATGATTTTAGAGTCTCACGACTAGATTTACCATGAATCAATTCCTCTAGCTTCTGGACTCTCACTGGCAGGATATCGTTCACGCAAAGGCTGTTGAATGCCCTGAGGGGAAATTGAGAGATTTTTTGTTATAATTCTTTCCCCTACCTGTAGTCCATCTTTTGTAACAGTAGGAACAGCACATCCAATATAGAGAACACGGCAACGACACAAAGGAGTTGGAGGACTACCACTAGCGGAAGTGCCTCCCAATGTGCCCATTATTTGAAAATTATTTAAAGAAAACTAGAAAATAAAATTTAAAAATATGGGGGAGGGTGGGTGTGCGCCAAAGTTTTAAAAGTTGGAAAACGCCAATTTTTGAGTTTTGGCGTTTCTTTCGTTATAAAAATTTTTGCGCACATCGAAACTATAAATTCTTGATATTCCACATTTCAATTAAAGTTTACTCCGGTTATAAGAGCGCTAGGATATAATACCAATAAGGATATAAAGGCAGTTTAGATGGTTTGAAAGCAGTCAAGAAATTATTGGGTGGGGATAAGTTACTAATGTGAAAATGATATAAAGTCTAATGAATGAATGGGTCAAGTACTAATATTATAATGATGGAATTTCTGTGAAAGGGGAAAAATTGGGAAGATCGCGCAGGAATTTTTAAGGCGAGAATCGATTAATCTGTGATGACTGACTGACAAAAAGGAGAGAAAAGGTGATGAGTATGTAGACCAAAAATGGAGCGGAAGGCGCACCCATAAAGTTGTGTGGCTGGCCAAGTTTTTACTTTAATAATGAAAGGAATTGCGGGAGTGTAAATGTGAGGAATGTTCAAAACAAACACATAAGTTGGTTAAATATTTTTTAAGATTTGATTGATTTTTGGGTGTTTTAGTTTATGGGCGTTTTGAAGATTTTTGGGTATTGGGCATTTTGAAAAATTTTTTTTAAAGTTGGCGTTTTGAAAGATTTTTGGCTTTTAGGCATTTTGAACGTTTTTGTGTTATAGACATTTTGCAAGATTTCCCAGTTGTGGGCGTTTTGAACTTTTTTCGAATTTGGGCATTTCAAACATATTTTGTTTTTGGCAGTTAAATTTCTAAATTTTAATTTAAAAATTTTATATATTTTCAAATAATTAAAATAAATTAAACAAACAAGGAAAAGATCAAAAATAAAAAGAATTTGTCCGTCTATGAAGATTCTCTTCAATTGCTCTTTTCGCCACAGGAATTCAACAATTGACACATATAAAATTTTTTTCTCCTTCTCACACGTTTGTTCATCACTTCCTTTTTTCTCCAAAAATTCTACGAAAAATATGCCTTTCTTTTTTTATTTTGGGTTTTTGCTTGAGAGAAATCCCTGCCGATCTCGCGCTGCGCAGACACACACAGAGAAAATAATTTTTTATATGTGCACAAATTTTTTGGCGTTTCTGGCGTTGTAGTTAATTTTTATGTTTTTTCTTGGCATTTTGAGCCTTTTTGGGTACCAAAAATTCCAAAATTATTTTTGGGGTTTTTCTGGATCGAAGAAAATTTTTGGTGTTTTTGGCGTTTTCAAAAATTTTTATGGCGCACACCCAGACCGAAAGTCTTCAATTCCCCATAAAATATGTGACAACGAATAAATCGCTGGAATGCAAAACGGATAGAATAAAAAGAAATGCCAAAAGGAAACGATTAATGAGATTAAATCAGTGTCGAGATTAAAGGAAATTTAAAGAAAAATATTGAGAAAATATAAAAATATTTTGGATATATTTGTTTTGATCAAACCGCAGCAGAATTATAGGGGGGATTAAATAATTTAGAGAAAATTTGCGAATTTTTTTTATTTTTTTAAAATAAAATATTTATTTGAGAAATGAGTTGATAATTTTGATAAGCACATTTTAAGGCTTGAAAATAATTTTTTTGGCAAAATAAAATTAAATAGAGGAAATAATGAGGTTGTGCTCATTGTCAGTTGTAAGGTTGCTCTCCCTGTTTATAGGGACAAAAAAATTTTCTGTCCGCAAATATTTGCGCACTCCCTTAAAAATCAAAAAAACTTTTCCAATTTTTTTAGTCTTCAAGTTTAAGATTAAATTCATTAAAACATTCTTCTGCTAATCTCTTCATTTCATTTTTGTGTTTATTCAAATTTGAAATAATATTAATCTGTTGTTTTGAATGTTTTTCTTTTTGATGTGCCTCAACTGCTAAACGTTCATGTGTTGAAGAGAATAAACAATATTTACATTTATATATTGGCTTTTTTAAATGTTTTTCCAACAAATGGATTAAACGACGTTTTTTACTGAAAAGGGAAAAAATTTTTCAAAAAATTAAAAAAAAATTCTTGCGGACAATTTTTATGTCCGCAAAAAATTTGCGGACAGACAAAGAAATTTATGTTTTTTTTTAATATAATATATTTTTTTTATAAATCAGAGTTGCCGGATGATGTTTTTAAAAGGAAGAATTAACCCCAAAAAATAAGGAAACTCTTCCTAAGGCAACTCTGTTTAGAGGGACATTTGAGTCCCAATCCCTTTTTAAATTTATAAATCTTGAAGTTTATAAACCTATCTAATTTAAAACGGATTTGACATTAACTCATAGAATTCTTATTAAAATTCGACGTTAAAAATTTAAAAAAATTTTTTTTGAGTTGATTCCGAAAGATTATCTCGAAAAAAACCCCTTGGGACAAAATGTCATCTATTTATAAAAATACCTTATAGTCATTCCACAGCCTCTACATTTTGCTCTCCTACTTTCATCAGCTATTGTAATGTTAGATAAACGTTTTGGCCTTCCAGGAAAACATTGATTATGTAATTCTGAAAATTCACTTCGACGTTTTTCAACGTTGGCGATTGGTTCTAGTCCCTAAAAAATTAAAAAAATTTAAAAAGATTCAAAAAAATTCTAAAAAATTTAAACCTCGCATTCAGTCAATGTATGATTATTTCGCATATGTCTCTGAACTAGTCTGGCTTCAGCAGCACCATATTCACAAAGAGGGCATTGATGTAAAGGAATATGTAAATGGTGTTCAGCAATGTGTCTATCAAATTAAAAAAATTTTTAAAGGAAGGTTATAGCTTAAAACTGGAAAAATAAAATTTAAAAAAATTTTTGGCGACCGAAAAAATTTTTTTGGAACTCGTACAGCAAAAATTAAAAATATTTTGAAAGGCTGGACTCGAACCTCCAAACCTCTTGAAGTGAAAACTAGACAACACCCAACTAAACCACAGTGCATTTCAATAAAAAATTAACCTTGAAGTTTGTCTAACATCCATTCCACAGAGACGACAACTATTAAAATCTTCAATTAAACTGGCGGGAAGTCTTCGATTTATCCTTGAAATTTTTTAAAGAATTTTAAAAAGATTTTTTAGAAAATTAAAAAAAAAAATTTTTTTTTTAATTTCCTCACCATCCAGGAAAACAACGTTCATTCCATTCAGCAATTTCTTTTGAAAACTGAAGCAAATTGGCTTTAGGCATAACTTCAGATTGGTCTTTGTGTGCTCTCAAAATATGATTTCGAACATCAGAAGAACAGGCATAATGAGAAAAGTCACAAAGTGGGCATTCATATAAACGAGGTTCTCGAAGATGGTGGCGGTAAACGTGAATCTAAATTAATAGAAGGGTAAAATTAATTAAAAGAAAAATTGATTGGAAGCAGAAAAGTCTGGTATTTTCATAGAAATGGAAAATATTTGAATATCAGAGGATTTTTGAATAGGAAGGAGTATTACAGAAATTTGCGGACAAAAAAAGAATTTGCGGACAAACACTTGCGGATTAAAATGACCAGAACAAATAAAGTATAGATTTTGGAATCTACGGTCAATGAGTCTAGGATAGTAAGTCTATTAGTGGTAAAAATAGAATACACATGTAAAAGGTTAAGTAACAAGATTGTCCGCAAATATTCGTCCGCAAGTGTTTGCACAACCGAAAAGGGAGCGATGAAGCTAGAATATAACCAATGGAAAATAAAAGTTGGTGAGGGAAAAGGACTCTAAATCAAAGGTTTTCCCGAATCTGAGGATTCTTTTGAGTAATTCACACAATATTTAAAAGAACAGAACCCCTTAAAGCCCTGTTCTTGTTTTTGGAACCAAAAATTGAAAAAAAACTCAAAAAACTTTTTAAAAAAATTCCAAACCTGTCTATCCTCTGTTTTCATTTCTTGCCAACACTCTTTACATCTAACTTTAGCCTCATCCAAAAATTTATCATTTTCAATAACCATCAAAGCCTTTTCACCTCCACCAGCTTTAAAATCTTTGTGAGGGAAGCATTGTTTCCAAATATTCTCAATTTCTTCAATATTTTCTTCTAAACTGCTAAGAGGTTCTTGACTAGCATCGGCACCATGAGAACGTAACATGTGTGAACGAACTTAAATTTAAAAGAAATTAATTTTGAGTTTTAGGGTAAGTGTTCCTTTGACTAAAGATAATTGATCTTAGGACAAGTAAAAGACAAGGACGTCTGAGAAATGTCTTGGGGACCAATAAGACTATGGGGGTCAGGATCATGATCATCTTTAAGGCGTAAGATCATCAAAAACCAATATCATCTTCAGGATCCTTCAGGATGATTAGTGTCAATAAATTAAGACGGGTAAAAAAGGAGTGATAAGTCTGAGATGAGATAAGTGAGAACAACCCTCCCGTATTGGTGATCGTACCCCAAATGTCTCAAATGACCCCAACTGTCTTCAGGCCAAAGTAAAGGACATTATAAAAATAAACCTTCATAAGCACTATGAGCACCATGATTTTCACATATAGGGCATTGATAGAGTGGCAAATTTAAATGATCTTTAGCCACGTGTCTTAATAAATTTGTGCCTGGTCTGAGAGCCACCCAGCAAAGCTGAAAAACAAATTTAAAAATTTTCAAAAAAATTTTTTCTCGAACCCTACAAGTCCAATCTAAAGCATTAGAAGATTCAGGCAACAAATTTCCTCCTTCCTGTCGATTTTGTTGTTGAAAAACTTCAGCCATAGTTTTTATTGCTTTTTGCATTAATTCCAAATCTGTTCCTCCTCCCTCGATTTTTTCTTCTTTATTTGGTGAATCTTCACTTTCTGGGGAGGAAATGTGTCTTTTACGTTGCCAGCCAGGAAAACATTTTTCATTTGTTGCGTCAATTTCATCTCGAAAACGTGCTTCGTGTGAAATTGGTTCGAGAGGGGAACCATTGCCATTAGACACAAAATCTTTGTGATCCCATCTAGAAATGGAGGGAAAATTAGAGGGGAAATATGGTAAATTCAGAGTTTTCCGATTTTTCAAAATTTTCAAAAACATTTTCAGAATTTTCAAAAAAAATAAGTTAAATTACTTTATATGCCATTTGACTCGATGAATGTCATAATTAGAAGAAAAGTCGCAGAGAGGACACTCAAAAATCTTTAGAAAACAATTTAATAATTAAAAAAATAAATTCAAAAAAAAACCTTTCCCTTTCTCAAATGTTTGTGGTAAACATGTCTCTGCCTGTCAGATTGAGCAACATCAGCTCCACACATTCCGCAATGATGACGTTCACGAGGCCTGCTTTTTCCTATAGCGCTAAGAGGGCGAACTAACTTCATTTGTCTGTTAGGAAAGCAACGAGCCTTGAAAAGGGAATTTTTGGAATTTTAAGAAAAATTCTAAGAAACCTGTAAATCACGAATCTGATCGGCATATTTTTCCAAATTGCTGATTGGAGAAGTGTCTGAAGGAGCTTCTGGGTGGACTTTTTTTATATGCTGAAAAATAATTTTTTTTAAATAAAAATGAAAGGGAAGAGGCAGTTTTTAATTAAAAATGTTTTTCCTTGAAAAGTCTCCCACTATGACCCCAGGACCTTTAATCAAAATTCCTCCAAAAATCGAAAACATTTTAATAAAAAAATTTCTAAAAAATTCGCGAACCTTTACAACAGTGCAACTTTCATAGCTTCCAAATTTGAAACAAACTGGACATTCATAAAGAGGTTGATTCAAATGCCGTTGAGCAATGTGTCTACCAGGATATTTCGACTCTTCCCTAAAAATCAAATTTTCCAATTAATTTTCAAAAAATTCGAACAAACATGCAAATATGACATAAACGATCATTTACATCATTGCTACTTCCTTCAGCCTCCCCACCAGTACTTGTTGTTAAAGTTGTTGTTGATGCTCTCCCTCCATCGTCTTCTTCCTTTTCTTCTTCAATTTCTTCCAATTTTTCTTTACTCTTTTTTATTTTTTGAAAAATTTGTTTGTCTTCTTCAATCACCTCTTCTTTCACATCCTTTTCTTCCTTCTCTTCATTTTGTTCTTCCTCTGGTTGATATTTTCTTTTTTGAGGCTTTTGTTTCCACTCAGGAAAGCAAAGATGCCCCCACATCTGAAAAAAATTATAGAAATTAAAAAATAAAGAAAAGATAGCCCTGAACCCGAAAACTCCCCAATTCTAGTCCAAACCCATTAAATATTTATCAAAATAATTAACCTGAATTTCCAATTTGTGTTTCTCTTCTTGACTGATTGGCCTTATATCAGAAGCTAAAAAATAAAATTTTAATAAAAAAATAATTTTAAATAAAATACAATGTTGCATCCGTGTATGCTTTTGAACTTCCCATAATGAATTTGAATTTGTGTATTCACATAGTCTGCATTTGAACAGGTCCTAAAAAATTTTTTTGATTATAAAGTTTATTTAAACATTAAAATTTGTAAATTAAATATCGGAAAATTTCTAAAAATGAGCAAAGAGATATTGAGTGGCAAAAAACTATTTTTCTCCATCCCTATAAAACGGGGCAGCAGAAGGAATCGAACCCTCGCCCCCTAGCCAACCTGGGATGAAGCATAATCCACTTAACCACGACCCACTTAATTTTAAGTTTAAACCACTTTGACACAATTTAAGCCCAAAATCACAATAAGATACCTTTTTCTTCAAGTGCACCATATAAACATGCCGCTGACGAGCAGTAGAACAAATATCCAAATTGCATACCTGAAATTTAGATTTATTTAAAAAATTAGAAGTTAAATTTACTTGACAATGAGCCTTCCTTATAGCCTTAGAATCAACAATTGCAGCACGTGAAGGTGTTGAGTTGCCACTTCCTTGAGCAGAATCTAACGTCGAAGAAAGTAACAGAGATTTGAGTGGAGCGAAGAAATCAAGCTGAAAAAGAAATTTTTGAATCATCTGTTGACATTTCAAATCAATGACCAACTACCATTGACCCTTTTGTCATTCTTCTTTTCCCAGTGATATCCGGTTCTATTATGTTCTCCATGCTTGTCGCGGAAAGGGAGAAAGGAAAGAAAAAATATTTTATACCTCGTCCATTGGCTGCTGTTCCTCTTCTCCACTAGCTAAAATATTCGAAGTGCTTGGCAGTTCTTCTTGTTTTACTTCTTCTTCTACTTCATTTACCTCCTCTTTCACTTCCTTTTCACAAAATTGCTTTTGCCCATCACCATTCTCAGCAACAGATTCCAAGAAGCCTTTGAGTAGCATTAATGCGTCACCACCAGCAGTGTTTGCCTCGTTTTGATGATCTTTGGTCTTCGTGTTTTCGACATTGAATGACTCACTATTTTGCTTAAAAAGTGTTTTTTAATTAAAAAAAATTTTTTTTGAAAATTTTAAAAGCAAACCCAGAAGATCGACACCCGAAAATAACAAAATAAATCAAATTGATATTACCCAAAAGATCACCTCCCAAAAGCTCAAATTCCATAAAGTCATCCTCACCCAAAAGATCAACAATCAAAAAGTCATTAATTTAGCAGTGATCCTTTGGAATTAACCCATAATTAAAATTTTACCTCATTAACGTGAATGCCATTTGAGTCCTGCGTTGAATAATCCACGCTAGCCTGTTTAAACAGACAAATTATTTTTTTTAATTTAAAAAAACTCACCAAAAGCCATAAATGTATTTTGTCATTAACTTTGGGTGTTAGAAAAGCCTGGGCGACGATTTTCGAGTGATTCTGGAAAAAAATTTGGGATATTTTGTCACCTAATAAAAAATTTGACAAAAAATTCAATTTACCTCAATCAAATGTTCTCGCAATTGTTTTCCATCCTCAAAATTTATATTTTCAAAGCCTTGAGTCGAACAAATTTGACAAATTTTCATTTATTCTACAAAACCTGAAAAATAGAAAAATTTAGAAAAATCGAACATTTGTCTTTTCAGAAGGTAAAAATTGAAAAGAAAAGTAAAATCGACCAGAGCAGAACCTTGGCGTTGGTGAAAAGAACTAGAAAAAGATGTAGGCTTTGGTTAGGAAATATATATATATATATGTAGTTGATGGTGGCAAGCAGCAGAGCAGCAATAGTTTTTGGTAGAAGTAGAAGAAATGATGGTTGGATGGTCGTGGAGGACTGCTATGTGTTGGAGTGGCTGCTGCTGTTGTTGAGCGTGTGTGTGTTGGATGGTTGGTTGGCTGCTGTCGTTGTTGATGATGAAGGCAATGGAGGAGGAAAGCAAGGCAAATGGTGGAAGAAGGAAGGAGATGGCTATTAAGCAGCAGCTGGGAGGGAGTTCTTCTCGTTTGGTGGCTGTCGAGCAAGGCCGATGTGTCGTCGCAGGCGCTGATGACGGGCAAGGAAGGAAGAAAGAAGGGGTAAAGGAAAGAGAACTGCTCGTCGTCTACTGACATGAGTTGGTGGTCCTCATGATGGAGAGGGTAGAGAAAGAAAGGCAGAGCTGTGGCTAAGAAGAAAGTGAGGGCATATCAGTAGCAGAAGCACACAACTACTACATTATTGCCTGGATGGCATAGGGAGAAAGAAGACAATCCAACCCTCTGGGCTTTGTTGTCCGTTTGAGGTGAAAAAAACAAGAAAATGATCATCAACAAATGCTAAAATAAAAGGAATTTATTTAGGTAATATTTTGAAGGCATGAAGGAATTTAGCTGAAAATTTAGAAGAAAAATTATTTGGGAACAATAAAAATGGATTTGGACAATAACAATAGGAGAAAAATGGATTTTTAAATTAAAAGAATCCGCTTTAAAGACTCAAGAAGATTTTAAGACTCTAGAGCTCCTTGAAGAGAGTGTGAGGTTAGAGAAAATTATTTTTGAACTTTTGGCATTTTGAAAAAATTTTGGCATTTCGAAAGTCAAAATGTTAACAAGGGAAATTATGTAAAAATGTCCATAAGGGAAAATTGGACAAATCGTCACGTTCGTTTCCATCACTTTTCTCAATTTCCTCTAATGTGAATTCTAATCATTTTTTAATGAGAAACAATGTTTTTCTTTGTTTAGCCCCGAGGTTATATGTAACTAGAAATAATGAATTCATTATCTTCAACAAAAACTACAAAAACAACCAGTGAAAGATTTACTGAAAAATCTGATTTTAAATATTTATTTTCTCAATCTAACGATGTTCAACCTTTTCTTCGTGCTAGTCTTTTTGATAATGTGCCTCCGACAATACTTTTTTATGTCAAAGGAACTAAAGGTTTTTTTTAAAAAAGCATAAAATTAAAATGTCCGCAAAACTTGTCCGCAAGTTTATTTTTGTCCGCAAACATTTAAATCTTGATTTTTCAGTTAAAAAACCTCAACATTTTACTCAACAACTTACTTGGTGCAACAACTCATTATTGGCCTTGGTTGTACGTCACAGGTTTTTCAATTTTCTATTTAGTCTTAATTTTGTTTTTAGTTTACTCACAAGTCACTTCAAATTAGTCGAAGAAGATCAGTTTTGGTTTGGTTATTGGGGACGACATCTTAAATCAGCTCAATATCAAACACTAAAGCCTTGTCAAAAAGTTTGTGGTTTTATGCTTTAATAAATTTATGGGATAGGAATAAGTCGTTGATTCATTGACCTGGGTCGTGCGTCGAGCAGAGGAATGACCTTTGGGCGTCGAGCAGAGGAATGACCTTTGGGCGTCGAGCAGAGGAATGACCTTTGGGCGTCGAGCAGAGGAATGATCCAAGAAGAATCTCAAAAAATGAGTAGCTCTGGGTTCAAATAAAGGGAAACTAAGACCTTTGACCATGCCCAACTTCCTTGGCTATTCGATTCTCTATTTGACTTATCCCAAGCTCTAATTTGCGGATAAATCTTGCGGACGTGGAATTTAATTAAATTTCATTGAATTTGAACAAATTTAAATTCAGGTCAATCACTTCCCCGGTGCTTTCCATCTTGGACGCAAAGACAGACTTTGGTTACACTTATTTGATATGATGCAACGCTTTCCGGATGATGAATTTTGTATAATGCCTTATACCTACATTTTGCCTAAAGATATTAAAAGGCTGAGGGTTTATCTTTCAATGAAGTCCGTTCGTCACGTTATTTTGAAACCTGTAAATTTTCTCAGTTTGTTTGAAATTTTATTATAATTGGGTCAATTTATAATTGGGTCAAACTCGTTTGGGTCAACTTTTTGCGCCAATTCGGACTTTCCCTCGGTTCTGTAGTTTCTAATTTATTTCTAATAATTTTAGCCAGCCTCAGCCCGAGGAACAGGAATAAACATCGTTTCACGCTTTAATATGGTCCCAGAAAAAACTTCTTTGGTCGCACAACAGTAAATTTTAATTAATTTTTAAAATATTAATTTTTTAATTTTTAGTTATATTGAAAGCCCTTTTTTAATAAATGATTCAAAATTTGATTTGAGGGTGTATGTCTACGTTACAAGTTATGACCCTTTGCGTATTTACGTTTACAAAGAAGGACTAGTACGGTTAGTTTTTTCGAAGAGAATTTTACTATTTGGTCCTTATTGAACGGTGATGAAAGGCAACCAATAAAAATTTTCGGGAAAAGTCAAAGGGGATTTTCTCGAATTTTCATTCTAAAGACTAAAATACTGACAATCTTCTCTTGTCAATTCTTTATCGTTGCGAATTCCTCCTTCCCATGGGTTTGGTAGTTGTGGTCATTGCCCTGTAAAGCCCCACTTGCTGGCCACCATAAAAAATTGATTTTGTAGTCTTTCCCTCTTCCCGTTCTTCATATAGCTTGGTTAAGACCGTCCCAAGGGCTTTTTTTCAGTTCTTAATTTCTGGAACCACCTTTTTTTAACTCCTTTCCCATGGTTCGGTTCATTGCCTTGTAAAACCGCTCGCTGGCCACGAGAAAAAAAAAGAGATTATTGAGTTTCTCCTCCTGCCTTCCGTTCTTCATATAACTTTTTTTTTGCATGGCTTCAGGGTCCCAAGGGCTTTTTTCAGTTTTTAGTTTCTGGAACCATTTTCTCGTTTTGCAAGCTCCAACTTCTTTAATATTTTTTATAGTTTTGCAAGTGTTACTTACAACCCTGAAATGGCTTCTTATACAAACCAATTTATGCATTTAACAAATTATTCAATCAACAAAATGGCTACTACCTCAACAGAAGATGGAGAACAATTTTCAGTGCCAAAATGGCGATTAACTCAATTTTGGAAATATTTGGATAAATTGGGACATAATTCATCAATTTTAAAAGAAGAAATATACAAAATTGCTATAAAGGCTATTATTTCTTGTGAAAGTCATATTAAAGCGCATGCAGCTCATCATTGTAAATATCCGTTTATCAGGTTTATTTTTGACATTTTTTGGGGAATATTTGTTTGGTTAGGTTATTTCGTTTCCGTTGGGTTGATCCACTGCCTTTTCGTTGATAACTAGACAGGGAAAAGTCAAATCGCTTTGATTCGATTTTTAGCTGGGATCTTCTTCATGACGGTTCCCTCGAACAAAATTTTTTTCATTCTCCTTCATCATTTTCCTATACTATAAGGCTGAATCCCTTTAAGTAGTTTGCTAGCTTCTGTGCTAATAATTTGGGAATGGGATGAATTGTCATCTCGAGGTTTTTGTCTTCCCTGTTTCCTTTCGCTTACGTCTGCATGGGCATTTCATGGGTAAAAATGATTTTTAATTTTAGTTATGAACTTTATGGAATGGATATTCTCGGTTTTTTATTATTAAATTTTTTTTTTAAATTTTTTCTTTAATTTAGTTGACAGCAATCTACGCCCTTGGCTAATCGAAATGAATATTAGTCCTAGTCTTCACTCTTCAACCCCTTTGGATATTGCAGTAAAAGCGCCACTAGCAAAAGATACGCTTATTTTGGCTGGAATCCCGTTTCCAATAAGGTTTTGATTTTTTAAAATAATTTTTTTTTAATTTGGGTCAAACCCGGTTGGGTCAATTTTTGAAATTTTGTCTAAAACATTTTATTTTTCTTTTGGGTTTTGCTTGGTTCTGGGATTAATTGTCATTCAATTTTGGTCCTGGTTCGACCCAAACAAATTTTTAAAATATATTTTTTAAATTTTTCACTTCTTTTTAAACAGTTCTGATGAGGACTTCTTTTCCTCGTTATACTTCCTCACAAGAAATTTGAAGGCACACAAGGATGAAGAACACTTGGAAAAAGAGATGGCTCATTTGGAGTATTTTAATGAAAATAAGGTTTAATTATAATTTCAAAAAATAAATTTAATAAAATTTTTTAGGAAATTCGCGAGGACATCTGCGATGTTTTGACAGGCTCTGATTTACGAATTTTGAGTAGGTAATTTTAAATAAATTGGAATCTTTAGCTTGTCCCTTCTTAAAGGTCTGGGCTGCCTATTTTCGTTCTTTCTTGTCTAATTCCGACTTGTTCCAGGCCCAAAATTTGATAGACACTCCCACTTATCCCACGTTTCTCGTTGGACTCAAACTTGTTTCCTTATCCTTCCACACGCTCCCACTTATCCCTTTTCACATTCTGACTTATCCCAAGCCTCTTATTTATTCCACACTTTCACTTATTCCAACAACTTCTCCCATTGACTTATCCCACATGCTCCAGTCATAATCTCCACTCTAAATCTCTATCTTATCCCACACATTTCCACTTATCACACATTTTTTATTTTCTAGTCGAATTTGAAGACGAATTGGCTCGTATTGGTGAATTTGAATTAGTCTACCCTTCAACAAGTTTAGATTACTTAAAATTTTTGCGTTTACCTCTTTATTCAAATTTACTTCTTTCATTTTGGCAAAAAATTGGAAAAGAAGAAAAATTGATAAAAATATTAAAAATTAAAGAAATGTGTTCAAAAAGAGTACATTTAGCTAAAAATGAAAGAAAAAATTGGGAAGAAGAAGAAAATGAAGAAAAAGAGATTTTAAGAGAAGTTAAAGAAGAAGAAAATAATTAATAATGATTTTTAAAAAAATTAAAAAAAAATATTTTTTTAGACTGCCAACGAATTTTTTAATATTTTTAAATGACTTCTATTATTTTTCTAGAATTTTTTGAAAATTAAAAAAAAACAAAAAAAAATTTTTTTTTTAATTGGGGACTTTATAAATCCAAAAACACTGATATTTTTGATAATTGAGGGGCTGTGCATCTTTTTGAAATACATTTCCCATTTTTTTAAAATAATTTTAATAATAGGATTGCCTAGGCACAGGTCATATAACCCTTTCAAAAAAAAATTTTTTTGAAAGGATAGATCCAAGAAAAAAATTTTTTTCTGGAACAAATGACTGTAGATTTTCCTTGATTTTCTCTTTTAAAAAAATTAAATTTTGACAATTTTTTTCTTTTAAATGAATATATTTATTATTCTTAAATATTTATATATTTTTTAATCATTTTTTTAATTAATTTAAATTTATTTTTCTCTTAGATGTTAAATACTCGTTTTTCTAATTTTATTAAAAGGACTGTTTCTTCTTTTACAACTTTATTTGGTCAACCAACAAAAATGCCTTTATTGATAAATAAAAATTATTTATTTGTTCAATCTGTTAATTTTGGAAATTTTAAAAGTTTATTTGAGGTTTGTTTATATTTCGGAAGAAATTTGTTAAATCAGAACAAAACCAGAATTTTCGGAAATTTCAGAATAAACCAGAATTATTGAACCAGAACCTAAAATCAGAATTTGAAAGACCAGAATTTTTCAGAACAAAACCAGAATTTCTGAATCAGACCCAAAATCAGAATTTAAAAAATCAGAATTTTCAGAATAAATCAGAATTTTTCGGAAAACAATTTAAATTTCTAAACATAAATTTACAGATTTTTCCATTACATTCTGAGCAGCAAGTAGTTTTTGATGTTGGTACTAATGGTGATGCTGAGAAGCTCAAGCCTATAATTAATAGAGGAGACCCTATTATTTTTGTCTTTTATGCAAAATGGTAAGTATTATTAAAATAAAATCAGAATATTTTCAGAATAAAAATCAGAATTTTCAGAATAAAAATCAGAATTTTCAGAATAAAAATCAGAATTTTCAGAACAAATTCAGAATAAAAATCAGAATTTTCAGAATAAAAATCAGAATTTTTCAGAATAAAAATCAGAAATTTTCAGAATTTTTCACCCAATAATCTTTTTAAGGTCTGGACCTTCTCGAAGTTTTACCCCCAGACTTGAAGCAAAAGTGAAAGGGCAAGGAGGTAAGGTACTCTGAATTTTTTCAAAATATTTTAAATCAGAAATTTTGTTTTTAAAGATTTTATTAGCAAAAATTGAAGTAAGGGAGGAAGGAAATGAATTATCTAAACATTTCGGACTTACCACGGTGCCAACAATTGATTTGTTTAAAAATAATGAATATTTGGGTAGATATGAGGGAGTTATTGGTTAGTTTTTAAAATTTTTTTAAAAATTTTAGAATTCTGATTTTTATTTCATAAAAATTAAAAAAATTTTTTTAGAAGAAGATTTTCTTTTGGATAATCTTTTGGAGGATTTAATGGCTGGTAGATACGAAAGTGTTCGGGAATAAATTAAAAATTAATTAAATGTGTCGCAAACAAAATTTGTTTAAATTATATTTGTTGAAATATTTTCAGTTTATTTATTTTTTGAATTTTACATGATTATTTTAAACATGTCAGAATTCTGATTTATTTTCAGAAATTCTGATTTTTATTTTCAGAAATTCTGATTTATTTTCAGAAATTCTGATTTTTATTTTCAGAAATTCTGATTTATTTTCAGAAATTCTGATTTATTTTCAGAAATTCTGATTTTTATTTTCAGAAATTCTGATTTATTTTCAGAAATTCTGATTTATTTTCAGAGATTTAATAAAAATCAGAATTCTGACTTTTATTTTCACAATTTATTTTGGAAAATATATGTGATTTTCCTGGATCTCTTTAAAATTAAATTTTGACAATTTTTTCTTTTAAATTAATATATTTATTTTTAAAATATTTATATTTTTTAAACATTTTTTAATTAATTTAAATTAATTTTCAGTTTATTTTTAGATGTTAAATACTCGTTTTTCTAATTTTATTAAAAGGACTGTTTCTTCTTTTACAACTTTATTTGGTCAACAAACAAAGATGAATTTATTAATAGATAAAAATTATTTGATTGGTCAATCTGTTAATTTTGGAGATTTTAAACGTTTCGAGGTTTTTTAAATTTATTTTTATATTTTTGGGAGGATTTTGTTAAAATCAGAATTTGATTTATATCATTTATTTTCATATTTGCCCTCTTCCTGTGCAATCCGATGAGAAAATAATTTTTGATGTTGATTCTAATGATTGTTACGAAAACCTAATGATTTACTCAGGAAAGCCAGTAATTGTTTGCTTTTACAACAATAGGTAAATTTTTTCAGAATAAAATCAGAATTTTTCAGAATAAAAGAATTTACCCAATAATTTACTTCCTTTTAAGGATTAAAGTTTGTGATAGTTTTGTGTCTAGACTTGAAACAAAATTGGAAGAATTAGGAGGAAGGGTTCTTTAATTTAAAAATGTGTTTTAAAGATTTTATTGGTAAAAGTCGAACAAAAATTAATAAACGAGAAATATGGTTCATTAGTTCGACAATTTGGAGTCTGTTCGTCTCCAACTACTATTAGTTTTAAAGATGGAAAATTTTTGGAAAGATGGGACGGATTCTGCGGTTTTTTTTTTTAGTCTTTTTATTTTTCTGTCGGTCAGAATTTTTCAGAAAAAATCAGAACTTTTTCAGAACAGAATCTGAATTTTTTAGAACAAAATCAGAATTTTTCAGAATAAACAAGAAAATGCTTTTCAAGACCCATAAGTTTCATAATTCAATATTTGGAGAAAAATTCAGTTTGTCCGCAAGTATTTGTCCGCAATTTTCAGTTTATTTATTTTTTAACTCAAAATTTGATTTGAAGTTTTAATTTATTTTGGAAAATCGTTTTTTTTGTTTGGGAATTTTCCTAGACTTTTTCTTTTAATAATTAAATTTTGATAAAAAAATTTCTTTTAAATTAATATTTATTTTTTATTAATTATTTAATATATTTTTTAATCATTTTTTAATTAATTTAAATTATTTTCCCTTTAAGATGTTAAATATTCGTTTTTCTAATTTTGTTAAAAGGACTGTTTCTTCTTTTACAGCTTTATTTGGCCAACCGGCAAAGATGCCTTTATTAATGGATAAAAATTATTTATTTGTTCAATCTGTTAATTTTGGAAGTTTTAAACGTTTTGAGGTTTTTTAAATTTATTTTGAAGGGAATTTTGTTAAAATCAGAGCAAAATCAGAATTATTTTCAATTTTCAGATTCTTCCTTTACGTTCTTTTTCTGTCCAATCTGGAGAGCTGCCAACGTTTTTTGAAGTTGATGCTGATGATTTTAATGTCATGATCAACCTAGGGATGCCTGTGATCTTCTGCTTTTACGACGATAGGTAAATATTAAAAAAAATATTTATTTTGGCAATCACAGGTAAATTGAACTAACATTGTGATATTCCCTTGAATTTTTTTTAAGTCCCTAATTTCAACTATTTCTCTTGGAATTTGTTTCATAAAGAGACTATTCGAGTAAAAAAGTTATTTTTAGATTTTTTAATTCTTTAAAAATAAAATTCTCCTTTTTGCCCTTTTAGTTAAAGAGAATTATTTTTAGTTACCCTAAATAAATAAAATAACTAAATTTTTTTTTAAAGTTTGGATTCCCGACATTTTGTATCTAGCCTTGAAGCAAAAATGGAAGAGAAAGAAAGCAAGGTTTTCTAAAAAAATTTTTTTTTTAATTTAAAATCTTTTAAAGATTTTATTAGCAAAAGTTAAAAAAGTAGAGGGAAAGTATGGTTCATTAATTCAAAATTTTCAAGTCAAAACGTTTCCAACAACTATTAGTTTTAGAGATGGGAAATTGTTGGAGAGACATGATGGAATTGAAGGTTTTTTTAAATTTATTTAAAATTAAAAAATAATTTTTTTTTTTTAGAAATTTGGGAGATCAATTATCGTTTTGCATATCATTTGGAAACACTTTTGGATAATTTATTACTGCCAAAGGAAGAAAAGAAGAGGAAGAAACGAAGAGGAAGAAATAAATATTAAAATTGGGTAAGGAAATTTGCGGACTGCTAAACATTCTGTGGGTACACCCCAACCTACCGCAGAGCTATTAAACAAGTTTTGTGGAAGTAAAATCTCTTCGATTTTGGTATGATTCGACTTATCTCGGCGGGCGCTGTCAAATGGTGCTTATATCGAAGAGATTCGACTTCAATAAAAAAAGTTATGGCCTTGCGGTAGGCTGGGCTGATGCCTTAAACATTACATCTTTTTTTAAATCTTAATAAACAAAAATTCTTTCCAAAGCCAAAAGGTTCCAAAATTTCTGTTTTCGTCCGCAAATACATATTTGTCCGCAAATGTCTATGCTCCATTAAATTATTAATTTATAATTTATTTTGGAAAATCTAAGAAAAGATTTTCGATCTTTTTCTCTTTAAAAAATTAAATTTTGATAATTTTTTTCTTTTAAATGAATATATTTATTATTTTTAAATATTTTTATAAATTTAAATTAATTTTTAAAATTCTCCCTTTAGATGTTAAGTATTCGTTTTTCTAATTTTATTAAAAGGACTGTTTCTTCTTTTACAGCTTTATTTGGTCAACAAACAAAGATGAATTTATTAATGGATAAAAATTATTTGCCTCAATCTGTTAATTTTAGAAGTTTTAAACGTTTTGAGGTTTGTTTAAAATTTATTTTGAGTGGAATTCTATTAAAATTAGAATAAAACCAGAACGTTAAAAATTTCAGAACATTCCAGAATTATTGACACAGAGCCTAAAATCAGAATTTGAAATTTCAGAATTTTCAGAAAATCAGAATTTAAAAAAAATCAGAATTTTTTTTAAATTTTAAGATTCTTCCAAAACGCTCTTTCTCTGTCCAAGCTGGAGAGCAACAAACAATTTTTGACGTTGACTCTGACGATGGTTTTGATGAGTTGATACTTAACTCGGGGAAGCCTGTAATTGCCTGCTTCCATGCCGATTGGTATTTTTTTAAATAAAATCAGAATTTCTGAAAAATCAGAAATTCATTCACCCAATAATGCATTTTTTTTTGCTTTTTTTAAATGCCTCATTTTGCCTCATTTTCTTCTCTCGTCATAGGCAAACAATGACCAATCTGTAGCAAGGAGGAAATTTGACGAGTGAAGAAAAATTGATTATCTGGTTGTATTTACTGGGTTAAATTGGGATTCTGTGTTGATTGGGTTTGTTTTTCTCAAAGTTTTAGACCAAAAAGTTATTTTTTGAAATTTTAGCAGAGAAAGATTTAATTTTAGTCAAATATTCTAATCGTTATTGCTCGCCTCAGGCAAGTCGAGCGAAGAAAGATGGCAAAGATGAGTCATTCAAAAAAGCATACCTAAACCATATAAGTTCCCTTACAACTTCTTTTTTAAGGTGTGGCCCTTGCCAAAGTTTTACCCCTCGACTTGAAGCAAAAGTGGCAGGTCAAGGAGGTAAGGTCCTCTGACTTTTTTTAAAATTATTAATTCAAAATATTTTCTTTTTAAAGATTTTATTAGCAAAAATTAACGTAGAGGGAGGTGCTAGTTCATTAGCCGAACAGTTTGAAGTTGTTTTTGTCCCAACAATTGTGTGTTTTAGAGACGGAGAATTTTTTGATAGATTTGAGGGGGCTGTAGGTTTGATTTTTTTTTTAATTTTTTAAAATTAAAAAATCAGAACAAAAAACAGAATTTCAAAAAACTTTTACATAACAAAAATTTAAATTTAAAAAATTTTTTAAGAAGACTCTTACTTGGACAATCTTTTGGAGGATTTATTAATGTCTGGGGAAGAAGAAGAAAGTGTTCGGGAATAAATTAAAAATAAATTTAAAAATTGTTTAAATATATTTGGCGAATTATTTTCAGTTTATTTATTAAAATTAAAATTAAATTTTTTTAAATTTTAATTGATTTATTATTCTAAAGACTATTTTTTCTTTTATAATTCACAATTAATTTTTTTAAATTTATTTTTCTCTTAGATGTTAAACATTCGTTTTTCTAATTTTATTAAAAGGACTGTTTCTTCTTTTACAACTTTATTTGGTCAACCAACAAAAATGCCTTTATTGATAAATAAAAATTATTTATTTGTTCAATCTGTTAATTTTGCAAATTATGAACGTTTTAAGGTTTTTTTTAATTTATTTAAAAAATTCTGTTAAAATCAGAACAAATCAGAATTTCTGAAAATTCAAAATTTTTAATCAAAATTTTGAATATTAGGACATTTTTACTATTGTATCTGAGGGGCAGCAAGCCGTTTTTGACGTTACTTGTACTGATGATGTTGATAAGTTCTTGGGAGCGCTTCATTCGCGAAAGCCGTTTATTGTTTACTTTTACGGAGAAAGGTAAATATATAATATTAGAATTAAAATATCAGAACAAAATCAGAATTTAATTTAAAAATCAGAATTTTTCAGAATTCAATTTTAAAATCAGAATTTAAAAATCAGAACAGAATTTAAAAATCAGAACAAATTCAAACCAAAGAAAGTTTATTCACTTAATAATTCTTTTAAGGGCTGGGCCTTGCCAGAATTTTCTTTCTAAACTTGAAGCAAAAGTAGTCGGTCAAGAAGGCAAGGTTCTTTAATTTTTAAAAATAATTTAATTAAAATATTTTCTTTTTAAAGATTTTATTAGCAAAATTTAAAGTAAGGGAAGGACCAATAGACGATTTAAGTAAATATTTTGGAGTCAATTCGTTGCCTTGTGTCACTTGTTTAAAAGGAGAATTTACTGCTAGATTTAAGGGAGGTTAGTTAAATTTTTTTTGATAAGTAATTTTATTTTTTTAGACGAATCTAATTTGGATCAACTTTTGGAGATTTTATTAGCGATTGGTGAGGAAGAGAAGAAAAGTGCTGTTGGGAATGAATAAAATTAATTGAATTTTTAAATATAAATATTTTGGATGCACCCCCACTTGCGAGCCAACTTTACCGCGGAGTTATTAACTCGAGTTAAAATTGTCGAACCTCGTTGATTTTGGTACCATTCGATTTGTCTCATCCGGCGCTGTCGAACCATACCAAATTCTAGGAGATTCGATAATTTTTTGGCATATTTATGTCCTCGAGGTAAAGTGGGGGTGCTCTGTATATTTTCAGCTTATTTATTAAATCCAGGTTTAATTTTTGATTATTTTTAAATTTATTGAACTTTTGATAAATAAATAAAGACATAAATATTTTATTTATCTTTTGTTAATTATAATCAATAATTATTTATTCGTTTTAATTTTTTTGTTTAATGAATAGAGCGGTTCTCTTTGTTAAATTTTTTTATCAATTATATTTTTAGTTAATTCATTTTGTCTGTCTTCTATTCTTTTAAAATTATTTTTAAAAATGGCGTCTATTGCGGGATTGTTTGAAATCACAGCTATAGGTATTTTATTTAAATTTGTTTTTTTTAATTAAATTATTCTCACTAAATTTGGTTGCGGACAGATTTTGCGGACAAAACTGAAACTTGCTGAAATTGGAACAAACTGTTACTTGGTCATGCCCAGTGCCACCCACTAAGCATAAAATACTATTTTGGTGGTATACTAGACAACAAGACTTAAATATAAATATTAGTGGTTGTCCGCAAATTCTGTCCGCAAATATCAATCCGCAAAAAAAATTTTTTGTCCGCAAATGTCGTTCTTCTCTAAATTTTAGATATTGTACTGCTTTTTCTCTTTATCTACGTTGTTTATAAATTATTCTTCAAAAAACACCAAGTTATTGAACCTCCAACACAAGAAAAGGTTGAACAAGTGGAAAAGAAGGATATGACTGTTGATGAACTTAAGCGTTATAATGGGGTTGAGAATGAACGGATTTACTTTGCTCTGTGTGGGAAGGTTTGTTCTCTTTAATTAGAGGCGGGTAGGAGAAAATAGAAAATTTTCCAGAACTTTTTCAGAAATTCTGATTTTTGACTATTTTTTACAGATTTATGATGTTACCAGAGGAAAGGATTTTTATGGTCCAGAAGGAGCTTATGGAGGTTTGAAATTTTTTTTATAATTTTAAAGCGATTTTGGACACAAAAGTCCGTTGGTTTTTACTTTCCTCGCTCACCATTTTCTCAAAAAATTAATTTTTCAGCTCTCGCTGGACGTGACGCCACAAGGGCTTTGGGCACAATGAATTTGAAATTGGTCAAAGACGAGTACGATGACCACTCGGGAATGACTGCTGACGATCTTGAAGAGGCTAAAGAATGGGAACAGCGACTTTCTTGTAGTTTTTTCTTTTTAAATATTTTTTATTAAAATTATTTTTTTTTAAAGTCAAATATCCTTTGGTTGGTCGTTTATTGGCACCGGGAGAGTCTACTGAAATGGAAAAACCTCAAGAATAAATTTAATTGTGGCTGTAATGCGTTTGTTTTTTATTATTTTAATCTCTATATATTCCTCTTATTATTTAAAAAACCCATTTTTGCGGATAAGATTTGAAATTTGTGGACGAAGTAATAGTTTGCGGACAAAACCTCAAAATTGCGGATTAAATAATTTTTGCGCACAAAATTTACCTAAAAATCATTGAAAATTCTTTTAGGCAAACCCTTGGATTTTAAAAACAAAATTCTGTCCGTCAAAATTATTTTAAAAAAATTTCGCAAAAATGGTCAATTATCTATTTAAACAGGTTTGGGTGGTCAATTATATTTAAATATAATTTAATTTTAATTAAAAATAAATTCAAAAATTTATTTTATTTAAGATCTTTTTTAAGTAGAAATACACAGAATCTTTACATTAATTATATATTTCCCACAAATAAATCAACTAATTTCATCCACCTTTTCCATTGTCAAACTATGACTAGGCTTATTTATGCTTTGCATTTCACCTTTTAAAGAAGACACAATTTTGCAAATGTCAAGATCACAACCTTGAAAATCAATTAAAGTATTGAATTTTTTTAAATTTAAGGGGCTTACATAATCCTTGTCCTTGAAGAAATAAGAGAAAAGCCTGTGCAACTTCAGCAGGCCTATCTTCCAAAACCAATCCAGAACTGTCAGAAACCTTTAAGATAAAATTATTTTTCTGAGGGTTTTAAATTAAAATACAACGAAATGATTCAAAGGAGATGGAAAAACCCAAAAGGAAATACAAGAGACTTGCGGATTAAATTTGCGGACGAAGTCCCAAACTTGCGAACATAATTTTAAATTTGCGGACAGTTTTAAATTTGAGGAGAAAAATTTAAAAAATGTGGAGAAGGCTTTCAAATTTAAATAAATGGGAATGTTGTGAGAAAATAACACTCTAAAACAAATTTTTGCGGACACTACTTGTAGACAATTATTTTAAAAAACTCTCTCAATAAATTTAAAAATTGAGAAAAAAAACCTTTAACCATTCAGCCATTTTCGGATTCAATTGAGAATTAAAATGAACAGATTCGTCAATAAATGGAGAATTATTTCCAACAATAACAAGTGTTGGAACTTTCAAGAAACTGAGAAAATTGACTTCATCACGACTAAAAATTAAATTTTTTAAATTAAAAAAGAAGCAAACTTCAAAAAAGATTCCACAAACAGAGCAAGATTCCAAGGTTTTTGATGATAATTAAAATAGGATTTGTATTGCTTAAGTGAATCTTGATTGCATTCGTCGATATGTCTAAAATATTTTTGGGAATTTTTTTTAAATATATTTGAAATTCGCCCTCAAGTAGCAGGGGCGCCAAGTAGGAAATTTCGTGGAGATAATTTTTTAACTTCGCTCAATTCCCAAATATTTTACCTATAAGTCATACATCTGCTATGTATTGACACGCAATTTTAAGAAAGAAATAATGGAGGGAAGGGCCTTGTTGATTTTTTTTAAATAAACGTGACTTATTGTTAGTGAATACAAGGCTGGGCAAAATAAAAACGGGAGACCAAAAATGACAAGAAATCGTCGGGAGCCCGCCTAGCCCTGGTGAATGAATTTTTTATCTATTAAAATAACCTCCCAAAATAGTGCCACATAAGATAATCAACAGTATAATTAGGCATCTTACCATTACGAAGACTATTAAGATTTATCTTGAAAAATAAAAAATAAATTAAAAAATTAAATTTTTAAAAAATAAACCTTTTGATAAAACCATTCAATCCACCCAGCCTTCTGGGAAATTGGATTGATTAAAACTAAAGCATCAAGAAAAGTTGGATGCTTATACTAGAAATGAAGGGGAAAATTAAAGTTAAAATGAAAATGTTAAAATACCGCATATCGCATTAAGACGTTCGTACCGGCACCAGACCCAAGTCCAATGAAGGATTTAATGCTTAAAAATATTTAAAATTAAAATAAAAAATGAAAAAGCTGGGAAAAATCAACAACACAAAAACCGTTCAAAAAAATTAAAAAGTCGAAAAACTAAGTCCCGATTTCTAGTCGAGCAAAATTTTCAAAGAAAATTTAGTTTTACGTAATTATAATCCATTACAAAAATAATTTTACCAAAAGGACTCGAACCTATTGCCCCCGAAAAGTGAAAAATCAGAATTTTCCCACTACACCAAGAACAACTTTTACTTGATTCCAATAAAAATTGACCCATAATTTATAAGAAAAATACCCAAAATGTGCAACAACATCCTCAACAATATGAGTCAATCCATCCATAGTTGGAAAACTATAGCTAAAAAATTGATTAAAAAATGAATAAAACGCTAAAATAAACAAACTTTGAAGGTAATTTGCTTGCACCAAATTCCTGCCCAGGCGCATTAATATTATAAACACAGAAGCGTTTCATCAACTTTGATGGAGTCAGAAAAGTAAAAAAGTTGTTGAAATTCATATCAGAGTTCATCCCAATGTCGTGAAAAGTCACAACAGGATGGCCATTTTTGTCTCCATAGATGATTACTTTAATGCTTCCATATTGTGTTTCAATAATTTCTTCGCTCCCGTCAAGATTAATTTCAGATTCAGGCATAGTTGAATAAACACCCATTTCTATGGAACTTGTTGTGTTCATACTGAAAAAATTTATATTTAAAAAGTTAGAAAAAAAAACAAGCGAAAAAAATGGATAAAACATCCTATTTATAAAGAAATTTTTGCGACTCTAAAATCCTCAGACTCTAGAAAAATAAAAGAAAAGAAAAATTGAAAGAAATAGTACGTGTTATCTTAATGTCTGACCTAAAATTCGTGTCCCGACATTTCGCTACCCGACGTTTCGCTACTCGATAGGCTTTTCTCTAAATATCCTTATCAAAAACGATTTTGTTTGTTTTAATGATAATGTAGATGCCTAACGAATGATACCCAGAACCACTTGGGCCTAGGTCCCGAACCCGGAAACATCGAATTCGAACATAAGCTAGAGATGCAGAGATGCACAGAGATAGGGAAATAGTGTTGGGTAGCGAAATGTCGGGTAGCGAAATGTGTAGGAGCCCTAAAATTATAAAAAATATTTTTATCTCATTCTCTAATTTTAATAGAAAAGTCATAGAACAAAACAGAAAAATTTATTCATTTGGTCTAAACTTGCATTTTGCCAATTAGGTAACATGACATTTGGGTAAATAAAATTGGTAATTCCCCATGCACTCAAATAGTTGCGCTGAAACAGGCTTAAAAATAAAGACGTTTCATCTCCATCTTTACATTATTTTTTGGCGAAATGAAATATTTTTCCCTTTTTGACAAAACGGATATAGTTGAATTAAATTGTACCTTAAATTTTTTAACACATTGACTTTTCCGGGATTTTTTTTTAGAATTTTTGTACAATCTAAACGATCAAGATTTTTGGTTTTCTTTAATGAGTGTTTCTTCGAAAGTCGATTAATCGATTGAAATGCGCAGATTTTAATTACTCTTTTTGTTTGATGCGTGTTTCTTTATTTTTCCGTTTAAAATCTTTCAATTTTTAAATTTTCAGATTTTAATTAACTTTCTTTTATTTTGAATGGCAGAGGCATCAGATCAAATATCTTTAATTAACAAATACGACGATCAACAACAACCCGAACGTTTTGACCAATTCCAAATTGAAAAGCAAAGATTTAATACGGGTCCATGTGCTAGCAAGACACTCCCATCGCAATTTGTAATTTTTTTTTGTAAATTATTTCGGTTAGTTTGTTGGGTAATGGAAAGATTATTTTGATTAATTTCCTTGGGTGACGTTTTGCTTCTAATGAAAATGTAGAGTTTTCATTCCTGCCATTTTGTCCCTGTCCTATTGCCTCTTCTTTTTGTTCATAAATCAATTTGTAAAGTCAAATCTAGAGATCGAGCTGGGCTTTGGTTTGGGTTTTTCCTGCACCCAGAGTCAAGTCTCAGACTTTTAAAAATCTCAATCTCCAGTTGGTTTTGGTTTTTTTTACTCATCTAGACTTTCTTTTCGTTCTGCTATCAAAAATCACCTTTTATGATTCCACACCTTTTGAGTTTTGGATTAATAGGAATTAATAGGGATTAATAGCTATTACAAAACGACCATTTCCTGTGCGGTCTTCTCGAGGCTTTCGCTTCTAGTCGACGGGCAGTAAGGGTTTTAGTCATTTTAAACTTGTGTAACTCATTTCTACAAATCTAACGAATTTTCCAATATTTCAGCATATGGTAACAAGCAATTCCCATCAAATAGAGACAAATACAACACGTTCAAGAAGTACACATTCCTCACCTGAAGAACAACCACAAATTGTTGTTAATAATGCAATGAATGCTCCAAGTAATGACTCTTCAAATCTTAGTGTTAATTCTGATAAGGAGGTTGATATTTTTATTTTGAATACAAAAGAGAAAGTCGGGGGAAGTTCAATAGTTGAAAAGGGAAGAAAAAGGAAGAGATTAGAATTTAAAAATGATAATGCTACTAAACTTGTGGACAATCAAAAACATGAAAGGAAGATTACTGACTATGCTTTCAAGGTTTTTTATTTGTTAAATTGTTAGATTTGGGGATTTAATGGGTTCTAGTTGGATTTAATCAGTTTTGGAGGTTGATGACATTTGATCCCTCGAAAAAACTATAGGAAGCTGACTTGTTTTACATCTTTCCCTGAATTTGGACACATTTTGGGGCCTTCTAGGGTGTATTGCAGGTGTGTGTCATTTCCCTTTGACAGGTTTGATGACATTTGATCCCATTAAAAAAATTTTTCGAATGTGACTGATTTTTCGATCCTGTTCAAATTTGGGACATTCTAGCCTTGTGGATTATTCTTTTCTTAGTTATTCCCCTTTACTCACCCAGGACTTACGTAACTTTTTGATGACTTCTAATCTTAAGGTCCTTAACAAACAATTTTTCTTTTAAGATAAAATCAAGCCCAAAACGGCCTATTATTGCCAACTATCCAAATGGGGATAGTCTCAGTGGTGATTCTATTAATGCTCAACAGGTTTATTTAAATATTTACACTTTCACAATGACTTTTTAAGGTTACTCCAATCCACATTCTCGCTTCTCCAATATCAAATAGCAATCCAAAATTTGGTGGAGGAAGTAGTATTTATTCTGGTAGTGATTCAAATCTTAGTCCTCCATCTACAACAAATCTAATATTCTCAAAAACTGAAAAGTATGTTCAAACACTTGAAAGTGGAGATGTATGTGACAAACATGACGAAAAGAAGTCTAAAGAAATTGAAAATTTGGTGAGGGCTACGACAGAATTAAAACAAGTGATTGAAGTTCAACGGATTAAAGTGAGAGCTAGTAAGGAGACTATTAGACGTTTACTTGTTGAACAGTCTAGAATGGAAAGAAAACAGGTTTATTTTTTGATTTTGGGGATTCTTATGAAACTTTCTTCTCTTCTGGGCTTTAATTGTTGTAAGAACTCCACTGGGGAATTTTCTTTTTTTTGCGGGGATTCCTCAGTTTCTACGCTTTTATTTTAGCAGCGCCCTTTCCTTCTACTTCATGGGTCCTTTCCTTCTACTCTCTGTGGGGACCTTTATAGTGGATCTTGAAACCTAATTTCCTTGAACCAGTTCTTTTGTCCCTGCTAATTCCTCGGAGAATGTCTTAAGTTTTCTCTATTTTCTTCTGGGTGATCTTTGGCCTATTTTTGAGAGTTTCTTCCTAAAATCCACATATATATGCAGGCAAAAGAACGTGTAATGGAAGCAACACTTCGTATTGGACAATTCCGACCAGCTCGAGTTGGCGAACACTTTAAGGACCAATGGATAGATGGATGGGCAATGGAAGAAATAAACAAAAAATTGCAGCGAATAAATCAAGAAAGGAATGATATAGTTAATGCTACAAAAAATTTGAAGAACAGAAAGTCAATGAAGGACTCAAAAAGACAAAGTTCTTCCTCAGATTTGCCATGTACTTCAAATAATGTTTACTCGGATGATGGATTTTTGAAGCCAGAACTTCCTCCAAAGGAAATGACTGCTCAAGAGTATATTGAACAAGAAGAAATTTATCGACTTAGAAAGGTTTGAATTTTTAGTTTTTTGATAGATTAAGGGGGAAGAAACCCGAAAATCGAACTTATTGATCGATTTTCCATACAGCACCCTGTCGTTGACATTCCTTCATATATAAAATTTAGTTGTCCCGTTCGTGGTTTCCCTCTTTCTGTCGACTCATTTTTGACCCTTTACGTGAGAGCTGTCAAATCAAGTCATGTTAGACGGACATTCGGTTGATCTCCCTTATCCTTTAAACCTAAGCTGACTTCTGGTTTCTCTTGCTTTTTATTAGTCTTTTAATAAAATCAATTTTTAGGAACATCTGAAAAAAGAAGAGACAGACCTTTTGACTGAAAAAGACCGCCTTGAGCGCGAACGCAATTTGCATATTCGAGAAATGAAACGGGTTCAATGTGAAGAGCAAAGTCGCTTTAGAGATCATCTCCTTTTAAATGACCGTTATTTGTTATTATCTTTGTTGGGAAAAGGTGGATTTAGGTTTGTGAATTTTTTTTAATTTTAAAGTGTTATTTTTTCATTTTTCTGTTTATTGGGACTTTTTCCATCGATATAAAATTTTTTCCGCGACAGGGTTCGAACTCTGGTCCTTTACTATAGAATTTACCCAACTAAACCACATTGGAAAAGAAATTCCCAGTTTTTGGTCCATTTGTTTTTCGATCTTAACTTGACAAGGAATAATTAGATATAGTTATTTTTGATACCATTCGACGCGTATTACAGAGCTGAATCGAATGGTAGCAAAATTCGATTCGACAAAATTCCTTGTCGAGTTATGACTAAAAAACCTTTTAACCTACTCATTTTTTTCATTTTTCAGCGAAGTTTGGCGAGCATTTGACTTGGACGAAAATCGTTATGTTGCTTGTAAAATTCACCAAGTAAATAAAGACTGGAAAGAAGACAAAAAGGCCAATTATGTAAAGCACGCAATGCGTGAAAAAGACATCCACAAATCTTTGGATCATCCACGGATAGTTCGTCTCTTTGATTTATTTACTATTGACAATGACTCTTTTTGTACTGTTTTGGAATATTGTGATGGAAATGATTTGGATTTTTATTTGAAGCAGCATAAACAAATACCGGAAAAGGAAGCTCGTTGTATTATTATGCAGGTTTGCTTTTTTTTCATTTTACTTTTAAGGCAATAAGGCTACGGATCGATCATTTTACAAGGTTCAAAAGGTTTAGAATTGGTAGGATTAAAATGTTAGCTAGTTTTAATCTACCACCCGGGAAAAACATTTTAACTCAAATTCGAGCCTAAATCTTTATTCGAGTGAGAACAGACTTGAAAAATTAATGGGACTTTTTTTTCAATTTTTTCCTTCTTTTTGGTTTCCCATGGCATTTTGGGCGTTTATTAACATTTTCCTTTATTATGTCCTTTTTCGAGGGGTCTAGTGAAGGAATTCCTCCCTTTCACGTTACCTCTGAAGAGAATGTTGTAAAATTTGTTTGAATCCTTAACTCTAATTTTCTTCATTTTTAAGGTTGTCAGTGCACTCAAATATTTGAGCGAACAAAAATATCCAATCATCCATTATGATTTGAAACCTGCCAACATTCTGTTGCAATCTGGGACTACTAGCGGAGAAATAAAAATTACAGATTTTGGTTTATCCAAAACAATTGAAAATTCTGATGATGGTGATGAAAGTATTGAATTGACTTCACAAGGAGCTGGAACTTATTGGTTAATTTTTTTATTTAAAAATAATTTTATTTGAGGAGTTTTTTAAATTAGTTAAAAATGTTTTTTATTTTGGGACAAATTGTCATCAATTCTATTAAAAAATATTTTTTTTACTTTCTTCCTAACCGAACAATTTAAAAAAAAAATTCGGGAGATAATTGAAGCCTTACCCTCCCATCTTCTTTATATTTTCTTTAATCCTTCAAGAATTAATTTTAAAAAATAAAATCATTATTTTTAAGGTATCTCCCGCCAGAAACATTTACTCCATTTGGTGATGGAGGGCCTCCAAAAATTAGCAATAAAGTTGACGTTTGGAGTGTTGGCGTTATTTTCTATCAATGTATTTATGGAAAACGGGTTTATTTAAAAAATATTTTTTTTTAATTTTTTAAATAATTTATTTTAAGCCTTTTGGACACGAAAAAACACAACAACAAATATTAGAAGAGCGAACAATTTTTAATGCTCAAGAAGTTACTTTCCCATCAAAACCGCCTGTTACACAAGCTGCTCAGGTTTATTTTTAAATAATTTTTTGAAAAGAATATTTTTGAAAAAAGTTTTTTTAAAGGATTTCATTCGCCGTTGTCTTCAATGCCGTAAAGAAGAAAGGGCAGATGTGAGCGAATTAATACGCCATGAACTTTTTAGGCCGAGAGGACAGGTTTTCTTTCTTAAATTTAATTTTTGAGTCAATCGAGAAAAATTATAAAAAAAATTTCATTAAGTTGTGGGGAGTAGGGGGTCGAGGGTTCGAACCCCATTGGGGCCCATTAATTTTATTTTGTTTAAAATGTAAGGGGAACCGACAAAAAAATATTTTCGTGGTTATATTTCTTCTTAAAATATTTCTTACAGAAAAGTCAACAACCCCAATCACCAAGTGCCAAATCAGGAAGATCTGAACAGGCAGATTGTGACTAACCTATAAGAAAAGAAAATAAAATAGGTTCGGAGAATGCGGGATATTTAACAAAAAAATAAATAAAAATCAAACAAATACACAATTCTCTTTGACTTCAAAAAATTCGTTTTTTTTTGTCATCATCAACCTATTTTATTCTATTTTTTTAATTTCATTCAAGCTTACCCAATTTTTTCGAAAAACTAAAAAAACGTGTTTGGCGGGGAATACACACCTTTCTTTTTGTTTTTCATTAAATAAAATATATAGATTTTGATTTTATTTTATTCAATTTATATATCTTTTTCTCGGTTTTATGTTATCTTTTTGCATATAAACTACATTGTAAATATACATTTAAAAATGTTTAAATTTTTTTTGAAGTTGGGCCATATGAGATGTTTTACGTTTACCTGAAAAATTTTGGGGGTATGACCAAGTGTAGAATTATTGGGTGATGACCAAATGAAAAAATGACCAAATGAGAAATTCCTACTTAAGTGGCCAAATGTGGAATTATTACCAATTTAGATAACTCAAAAGGGTCAATTGAAAAATGTCAAGTTGAAAAAGGGTCAAAATAAAAAGGGAATCGAAAAAAACAAGAATAAAATTTATTAGAATGATTAAAAATAAAATATAAATTAGACTTAAAGATAAAAAACAAGCATTT
Source organism: Meloidogyne hapla (assembly GCA_000172435.1). NCBI lineage: Eukaryota > Metazoa > Nematoda > Chromadorea > Rhabditida > Meloidogynidae > Meloidogyne > Meloidogyne hapla. The sequence goes on along the minus strand of ABLG01000043.1, from coordinate 93,899 downwards.
TAAGCGAATGTAAGATTAATAATTTAAGCGAAAGAAGCTATTAAGAAAATTGGAAATTAAAAACAATTAAATAAAATGAGCAAAATATTCACAACAATGGCTTTAAGAAAATTTCTAGCAGTAATTAGGAAATTTTCGGGATGTGCGCAAAAACAATTTTTCAAGTAAAACGCCAAAACAAAAATTGGCGTTTTGAGGAAAATCAAGGGACAATTATTAAACATGAAGGGACAATTATTAAAGATTATTTAAATCAATTAATTCACAACCTATAAATTTTTAGAAAATTAATTTATATTTTTATTTTGCGTTGTTTGTTTTTCTTTTTTGCCTGAAAAATGTGAGATCCCTCAAAAATATTTTTTTCTTCTTCTTAATTTTCCTTCAAAAACCAGTAAAACCTTCTTCTTCCATTTCTTCCCTCTGTCTTGCATAATGTGCTTGATGTAATAAAAGTTGTGGTCTTTTTCTATTAAAAAATCCAAAATGCCAACAACACAAAATTAATATTCCAAGCAATCCAAAGCCAATTAATATAGATAATAATAATATCCATAATTTTATGTGATCTTCTTGTTGTGGTCTGTCTGGATATGCTCTAGTTGTGATTCGTGCAAAATTGTTACCTGAAAAAATAAGAATAAAAATCAGAATTTTTTTTGAAAAATTTTGGGCTGGTGAGAAGATGACCAAATGAAAAGTTTTGGGTGAGTGGCCAAATGAGAGTTTCTTGCTTAGTGACCAAATGATTGTGACCAATGTTAAGTCAAAAAGTTAAAATGGTCAAATTGAAAAATGGTCAACTTGAAAAGGGTCAATCTAAAATCAGAATTCGAAAAACCAGAATTTAAATCAGAACTAAAAAATCAGAATTAGTTTACTTTTTTCTTCCAAAATTCCTTGTGTTGGATCCAATTCAATAAAACCTTCAGAAGTTATAGCTATATAATCAAATTGACGATAATCTTCAGCAGAAAAAGTCCAATTCCATAAACGAGCTCTAATTTCGATTAAAGCAGAATCATTACTTCCAATATAGTCGAAATGGCAAGTTAATTGAACACAACGGGCACTGTTGTCTTTACAATTCTGAAAAATTAAAAAAATAATTTTTTTAAAGAATAATCAGAAAATCAGAACAAAAAACCAGAATTTAAACCAGAACTAAAATCATAATAAAACCAGAATTTTCATATCAGAACAAAAATCAGAAAATTCTGATTTAGACAATCCAATAAAATATTTTTAAATTAAAAATAAATATTAAACCCACAATGTCAACAACTTTAACACGTTCACCAGATTCTTCATTTATCCATTTTGGCCATAAAAGTCCATTTAATTGAAGAATAGATCCTTGCCTTATTAATTCTGATTTTTCTAATTTTTCTTCCTTTTCTTCTTTTAATGTTGAATTAATTAAAATATTTCGAGGTTTTCTACGCCACGGGGCTTTTGCAAGATAATCTAATTTTAATGTTGCATCATTATATATATTTAATGGATTTATTATTGAAGATGTTGGTAAATGATGATTTATAGGGCAACGTCTAAATTGGCCATTATGTCGAATTAAAGGCTCTTCTAATGTATAAAGTAACCAATCTGAATTTTGTGAAGGTGTGTTTAAACGTAGAGGCCAATCAATCTGTGAAAAATAGAGAAAAATAATTTTATTTTGGGTTAAAATTTTTTTTTAAACTTAAAAAGAATTTAAAAATTTTTTTATAATGATTTTTAACAAGTTAAAAACTAAATAAACTTCATTTCCTCAAGAATAAAATTATTTCCCACCGGTAGGATTCGAACCTTTGATCCATTGTTAAGTTTTTCTAGTGAAAACCTACACCTACCGACTACACCACAAGAATATATTTAAAAAGATTTAATAATTAAATATAATTTAATTTAAAAATATTTTAAAGCAATTTTAGATTCAAAAATTTTTAGAGAAAATTAAAAAATCACTAGAAACTTTTTCGAATGATTTTAAAGTCTTCTAAAAATTACATAAACTTAATTGCCTCTAAAATAAAATTATTTTCCACCAGTGGGATTCGAACCTGTGACCCCCCCCCCCTCACTGAAAACACATCACATACCACTAAACTACAACAAAATAATTTAATAATCTTTTAAAAAAGCTCTAAATTTAATTAAAAAATTAACCTTTAAAGTAACATTTCTCGCATAAAAAGGCCCTTTATTTGTTAAAGTGTAAGCATGGATTAATTGAGGTCCAATATCAAATTCATCTTTTGCTACATAATTTCCTCTACTAAAATGGACAATTGGAGGACGTGAACCCCCAGCTAATTGAAGATCTGCTTCTTTAATTAATTGAACTTCTGCCTTCCAAAAATTATCTTCTGGGAAGTCTTCTACGCTAGAGGAGTTTACAAAAGCTTTAAATTGTAGTGAAGCACTGACACGTTCTGAACTGCTTCGGACAAGTTTGAAGAGTAGATCGAAGCCCAACTTGAAGGAAAATAAGAGAAAATTAATTTTTAGAGTTGGTCCAAGAATTTTTGAAAGAACAAAAGAAGGAACTCAAATATCCCCGAAACGTGTAGGGGAAAATTATTAGTTTAAGGTATTCTCGGACACAGATTCCCAACCCTCATCCCAGAATATCAATAAATCAATTTAACGGAAAAAGGAAATTCCCAGTAAGGTCCCAACGTCTATTCCTTATTCAAAAAATGTTCTGACTCAAATTTCTAATTTTTAAGAAATATTGTTTCTAAGTCTAATTCTAGCCCCGGAAATTCACAACCACAAAAACTCCCTTTATTAAAAAAATCATTTCAGAAAAACCTTTTCTCCCGCCTCCAAAGGATTAGCAAGCGCCAAAACAGCTTTTCCAGCTTCTCTCCTTTCAATATCCACTTTATGCTCATTTAAATTAAATTCTCCACGTTTAACAACACTAGGTTCATCTAATTCAGTTTCGTCATATTCCAAATAAAGTTTTGATAAATAAGCACGTTCTGCACGATTTTCAACTAACAAACGAAGAATTAAAACATCTTTTTCTGTTACTTTTGCTTGATAAAGACCATCAGAACGTCTTCTGGAAAAAATTATAAAAATTGAAAAAAAAAGTCAAAAATTAATTTTTGCGGACAAATTTTGCGGACAAAAAAATTTTTTGCGGAGAAAAAAAAATTTCAGAATGTAATACTTCCAAGAAAGTCATAATTTCATCGAAAATATGTTTTGAATATGTTTATGTTTGAGAATAAGTTCTATTTAGAAGGACAAGGATGCGAAATTTAAATTTTGTCAGCAAAACATGTCCGCAAAATTATAATCAAATAAAAAATAAACTAACGATAAATCAAGCAAAGCCCCACTCAAAACTAAATTTGTATGGCATTCATTATCATCACCACATAATTTATCGAAAGCAATTCCAAAAATATGGAATGTCTGATATGGACTAACAGCAGGTAATAAAACGTCGGTTGAGCGAGGAGAACGCAGAGAAATTGAAAAGTTGAAACGCAAAGGGTTTGTCCAGTCTTCGTTTCCGTTCTGAAAATTTTTTTTATAAAATTTCTGAAAAATTAGAAAAAAATCAGAACATTTCAGAAAATTTTGAAAAATCAGAACATTTCTAAAAAATCAGAACTAACCGGAATGTGTAACTTTTGATGATTAATCTCTTCCCTTGTGACAGCATTAGCTCCACAAGGCCATGTAATTTTTGTATCACTATTAGAAGAAAAAAGAGCACGTGGGAGAACACCTCTAGCAAAGGGCAAAACTTCCAGTTTACATAAAAATGGTGGTTGGCCAGAGCCAAAAGATTTATTTAATTGTTGTAAAGTTGTATGATTTCTATCAAATAAATATATTGAAGTAGACAATGAAAAACTGTCAGAGAAAAAAAAGAAAAAAATTAGAGAAATAGAAATTATAGGGGAGACTTAATAAAAACTTTAAAAATTTGAATTTTCTGTTTTTCGAACTCAAATTTAATTAAAAAAATATTTTAAGATTTTTATAATGTTTGTTAAGCAATTAAAATTTAAATACACCACACTTCCTCGAAAACAAGATCATCCCCCAGCAATTGGATTCGAACCTTCAACCCTATGAAACCAAGCATTTTCCAACTACACCACAAATATATATTTTTTAATTTTTACCAGCTAGGTCCCAAAGCACAATCCCAATCATTTCTAGAAGTACTAATTTTGACATGTTTTTGTTCAAATTGATGAGATAATTTGACTTCTAAAACAGTTCTTGAACGAAAGATGGCAACTACATCGGATTCTGGTGCACCAACTTAAAAAATTTTTTTTTAATTTTTTTCACAAAAATTTAAATCACAAACCTATTAACTCCGCATATCCATCACCATCCAAATCTACACCCTTCGCTAAAGAAGAACCAAAAGATTTTAGTGGATTAGGCTTATAACGTAAATTATTGGCATAAATTTGTTGAGCAGGTTCAGTTGAAAAGTTTGGACGTTCATTGCCGTGAAAGACAAAAACAGCGCCAGAATGAGGCGCTCCGACAACAAAATCTGATTAAATAAGATATCAGAAAATTAAAAAAGCAAACCTTTAAACCCATTCAAATCATTATTTAAATTTCCCATTCCAGCTAGAGCTGCTCCAAAATGTGAATGCGCCGTAGTTCCTCTAAGCACAACAGGTTCATAGAAAATAGAATTGCTGGGAATTCCCTTTATTTGCTTTATTCCTTTAGAAAAATAAACATAAACAGCCCCTCCTTTTTCGTTTTCTTCTTCATCATAAAAGTATTCGAATGGAGCACCAACAAGTAAATCGTCAAATCTGAAACAGAAAAATAAAATTTTTAACTTACACAGTTATTTAACTCAAGCAGAAATATGATTCCTATGTTTTTGTTTCACTTTTAAAAAAGATAATTTTTGCGGACAAAGTTTGCGGACTTTTTTAATTTTTGCGGATTTTTAAAAATTATGCGGATCTAAATTTCTTTTCAAAATAAAAAATATATACCCATCATTATTTAAATCCAAAACAGCCAAACTACTTCCAAAACCAGAGCCTAATTGACGTCCAGAAAGAATATAATGGTCATCTAATAGACCAAGATTCGGCCCTTCTTCAGCATGAAAATTGCGTCGAAATGGAAGAAATATAACAGCACCGGTTTGATTAAAACGTGTAGCACCACTAACAACCTTAAATAGAATATTTTAGTAGTTATTAAAAAATTTAAATAAGAAAAAATGGGATGGAGAAGAGAACCGCCATGAGACAGTTTGTCCCAGTCCTACATAACGTTGCAGAGCAAAGTCAGATATCGATGTTTTTGGTATCATTCGACGCGTCTCACCGAGCCGAATCGAATGATACAAAAATCGTGGCGAAAAGGCTTTGCCACAATAAGTTATGAACGATAAAGAAGGTAAATGACCTTGTGGCCTAGTGGGATAGATCCTGGTTTTTATAAAGTAAATGTCAAAAGTTCAATTTCTCTTGTCCCGAATATTTTTAAAAAAACCTTGTTGAGTCAAAAAAATGTAAAAATTAATTTCTTACAGTAAAATTCTTTTCGTCCTCATGCCAAAAACCAAAACGCCCGTAATGGACAGAATATCCCAAATAATCATGTGAAGCCAACAATGCAAGCACGCCTCCCTGATTTTTATCCAATTCCATTGTTCGACGATCCACAGAGTCAATAAAACCTCCAGAGCCGACAAAATCGTATTTTGCTGAATAAAAATATTTTTTAAGTTTAAATAAATTCAAAGAAACCAAAAACTCCTCCAGTCCATTTTCTTGCGCCAGGAATGCCAGTAAGTGTAACATTTTGGTCTATAAATGCTGAAAAGCCTTGTTCACAAGAGCCATAGTCGTTATGCTTAAAAAGAGAATATTTAGAAAAATTTTCCTAAAAAATTTTAATTTTACTCTGTCCTTCTTCGGCAGAGGACCACACGTGTTGATTATTCCCTTGTGGTTCAAATCTGCTCCAAGCAAGTAACAAACACCTGGATGAAATTAAAAATAATGTTTATTAAAGTCATTAGGCCATGAAAAAGAAAATTTAATAAAAAAATTTAAAAGATTTAAATTATACAGAAAGTCCGCAAGTTTTATCCGCAAAAGTCCAAACTTGCGGATTATGGCCAAAAAACAAAAATTACTAACCGTCAGTATAAGCGTTTTGACCCCAACGGAGAAGAGGAGCACAGACCTAAAAAATTTATAAAGAATATTTCCTTAATAAACAAACCAAAGCTCTACTGCTTTCCTCTTCTCTCATTCCAGTGCTATAAACAGAAAATCCCAACAACTGCATATTCTTTCCTTCAGGATGTAACTGTTTACCATGCAGATATTCTGGCGGTTTTTCAGCCTCTTTAGGGTCTGGATATTCTATTGAAAGACGATCACACTGATTTCCATTGTTATCAGTTTTACAAGCAAAAACAGCGCCAGCTCTAGTTGTTCCAGGCTGACCTGACGTCCAACGTGGGGCGCCAACAAGTAAACTAAAATTAATAATAAAGTCAAAAAGGTCTAAGAAATGTATAAAATAGGCTAACCAGCCTAGAACTTTTACAAAAAATTTAAAAAATAAAAAACAAACCGAGGACCATCACTGCGAAAATGGGCAGCTATAGAAAATCCAAACCATGATTTAGGAGGACCAAGCTTATAAATAGAATGTTCTGTGTCCAAATTAAAGAGATGAACGAATGGCAGTAGAAAAACGAGAAAGACAGATTTAATAAGGAAGGACATCACCAAAAAAGAGCCAAAAACTACCTAGTAGCCATTTAAATGAAAAATAACTGAAAAAATAAATTTTAAAAAATTAAAAGAAAATAAATACATAGAAAAGTTAAAAAACTTTAAACAATTAAAAATATAATTAAAAAATTCAATATATTCATAATTAAAAATTTATGGAATGTAAAAAGTCAAAAAAGAGATCATCGGGTGTTAGATATATTATTGGGATTCGACTATGTTATATTTTACACTAAAATAAATTTTATTGCAGCCTTTCAAGTGAGTAAAATTTAATTTTAAATATTTCTATAAAGTTTTCCTTGTCTCTACAGCTTTACAGCAAAAATAAAAAATGTTTTCCATCGAAAGGATTCGAACCTGCGACCCTTTAAGCTTAAAAACTTAAACTTTTCCAACTACACCAAAAGTACAAATGATAGGAAAAGGCTGCAAAATCATCTAGTTTTAAAAGAGAATAAAAAAAAATTTGGGTTTATTTGTCGTTTGTTTGTCTTAAAAATTAAAAAAAAATTAAACGAGTCCTCATGCTTCATTTTGGTACGTCCGAAATATTTATCAAAGAAAAATCGTCTTCAACAGATTGATCAAATATTGGAGTTACTCCTCCAGAACGTTGTTGATTGTTGCCAATTTCGTCATCTCCATCTATTTTAAAAATTAAAAAAATTTTTAATTTAAGTCAAATAATCTAAGAAATCTCTAGGATATGTCTAGATGGGTAGGTGGGATATCTGGAAATATTGGTGAATAAATCAGAAAAAAGTCAGAAATGGCCTTTAACACCGAAAAACGATAAATTTAAGGTTAAGTGACAAACTGCAGAATTTTTCACTATATGGCGTTTTGAAATAAATCTCACTTATTGACATTCTGAAAGTCATAAAACCAAAAAGACCCCCCCCGCCCACATATCCCACTTGAAAACCCCTCAAGAAATTAAAATTCAAAAAAAAAAACCTTCAGCCAAATTAACTAATTCATCATCAATTTCTCCTTCCATCAATTTATTACTCGTTTTAATTTTTGAATATTCTCCTTCTTCCTTTTTTGCCTTTTCCAAAGCTTTATTTATATTTTCAATTATTTTATCAGACCATTCAATCCCTTCAGTATTATTTTTAAGCAAAACTCTCAATTCTTGTCCAGTTGATAAAATTATTCCGTCCATACTTAATGCTGCTAAAGCGTCCATTCCAGTTTTGAAAATGATGAAAAGATGTTGGCCTTCTAATCTAAAAAATATTGCGGACTAAACATTTTTGCGGACAGATTTTGCGGATTAAAAATTTTTTGCGGATTTTTTTAATTAAAAAATTTTAAATTGATAAAACCCATGACATTCTACAGTGACATGGCGCCTAATAAACAAAAAGTATTATCTTTGAAGAAAATAGACTTTTTTGGGCAATATTCTCATTCCTTTATTAAGCAACTATTTGATCCGCAAAAATAAAAGGAATAACGAAGAACTTGGATTATTTAAAAAAGAAGAAAGTCAACTCGTTTTTAAATTAAATCAGCTTTAATTAATCCCTAATAATTTTTTTAATAAAAAAAACTTTGAAAGTTGTGGAACAGCGCCAAGTTCACAAAGCTTCGAAAATATTTCATTGCACAATTGTTTCGGGAAAGTAGCAAAAGAATTGTTGGAAATAAAGCATTGGACGGAAGAGTTTGGAGGGCCAATAGAACTTTAAAAAAATTTTAGAAAAGTTTAAAAAATTAAAAAAAAACCAAATAATATCTCGAATTACAGGCTCTGCTTTGTCAAAATCAAATTTTAATGAATTCATTTGAAATATTGCATAGACTGGACGGTGATCTGAAGTTTTTAAATCTGAACGGCCATAACTGTTGAAAAAAAAGAAAATAATAAAATTTAAAATTATTTTTTTTTAAGTTTATAAAAGCAAAAAATTGTGTGGAGCTCTCAAAAACGATTTTTTAAAAATTTTTGAAAATTTTTATAAGCCTCACAAGGCTTTAGTGAATGATAAACAAGTCCAAATGGGTCAGAACCCTTCCCAAAAAATAATAAAAAAAAAGCTCGAGGAAAATTTTGAAAATTCCCTTAGTGACGACAAAAAGGTAAAGTTTCATAAGGGTCAAAAATTTTAAATTTTGAAGTTTTTTCTCACCCCCTACTTATACCAAGGCCCTCAAAAAATCTTATAAAAAATTTAAACTAACTGAATTAATTGCACCAAATTATTTTTATCCAACCAAAGGACACGATCTGTCCATGCTGGAGTTCTACAAAAATTTTAAAAATTATAAAATAAAAAATATTTAAATTATTTTCTAAAAAAACCTTGCCTGCATTTATCTGAAGTATCATAATCATCACTAAAAGTATCATATTTATAAGTTGGCGGAAAATTAAGTGGGCCTTCATTGAAATTTGTAAAAACCTGAAAAATTTTTTTGAACTTTAAAATTTTTAAAGTCAGAAATCCTTCAAAAAATTAATTTTCTCTTACATTTCCCATATTCTTTTGTTGTATTAATTGGTCATATTCAGCAATATAAGCAAAATTATTTAAGTTAACTGCTCTTTTTACTTCATCACCTTAATTAATTATTTTAAAAAAATTAATAAACCAAAAAAATTTCTCATTACCAGAAAGAGATATACGATAATTGAAGTCACCTAGCCAGAAAATTACATCATGATCTTGTAAGCCTCTTCCCTTTAAAAATAAATTTTTAAATTTATTTTTATTTACTAATTAATTTTCAGAGGAAATTAAAATTAAAAAAATAAATTTGGAAAATTTTATTTAAAAAAAAAAAAGTCCAAAATTTAAAGATCAGACTCAGAAGGATGGCAGCAGAGACTGGAAATAAAATACTCATCAAAATTAAATTAGGTTCCAGTCTTTCATCACTGCCTGATCAAATATATTAAATTAAATCGGGAAAGTTTAATTAAAATCCCTTCCCAAAACACAGCATTAAACCACTCAACCAACGAGACATACTAACAAACTTTTAAAATAAGCAAATTAAACGCAGTGAAAATAGGCGGATTATTGTTTTTTGCTGTATTTTTCTCAAATTTAGATTTTTAAAATTTTTCCCAGAGAGGAGGGGGGGAGTATATTAAATGGACTGACTATTTTCTCATTAAATTAATATTTAAAAAAAATTAGAACAACTTTCCTTTCAAAAAAATTTTTTTCTTACCATAGGAAATCTAATCCTTTTCGAAGCAGAATGAAAATCATTATTACGTGCAGAAATTTCATTTTGCCCTGCTGCAAAGTGAGAACAAGCAAAACAAATTCCTGTTCCATTTATTGTTAAACGAACAGCTATAGAGCCTTTATTGCCCGTAGCACCACCCATTCCAGTTTTAATTTCCTCTATAGCCAAATCTTTTATTGAATTTAGAAGAGAAGAACGAGCAAAAAGGATTAGACAAACACCGACCTGAAAATGGGAAAATTATGTAAAATACAATAAAAGACTCTCCCAGTTAGTCCTTTATTTTTGTTTTACTTGAGAAGGGCTAACTTAGAGGTTGGGATAATTAAGAGAGAGAGGGATACGTAAAAATGTGAGGATAGAGGATGGAACAAGACGGAATAAGTCGGAGAGTGGAATGAGTCAACGTGGACTAAGTGAGAAAGTGGACTAACAAAGGGAACCCTCCCGGGTTGATGTGGAAGATCAGTTTCAACTTTTGATATGTTGTAGATCAAGATGAGTCGAAAAGTCGTTGTTTAAACTAACTTAGAGGTTCGGACTAAATGAGAGTGTGGGATATATCAAAATGAGTAATAGAACCCTTTGGAGCATTTAATTGGAGAGGGGTTAAGTGAGAGAGTGAAATAGTTGGAGGGTCAATGGTTTAGACTGTCCCCCCAAGAAAAATAATTTTAAAATTAAATAAAATAACCTAACCAATTGTTCACAGCATAAAACAACAAAGTTTTCAGCATTTGCCCCAAAATTTTCTTTTTGAAAAATTTCAATTGTTTGTTTTAGTCCATCACGCCAATTTCTTTGATTTGTAGTGTTTGCTTTAACCAAATTGTTTGTATTTAAATCAACAATTTCTTCAAATCCAATTGATATTAGGTCATAATTTAAAGCTTCCTTATTGACTAAAAAATAAAAATTTTTAGCTCAGAAAAAAACAAGTTCAAGGCGTACAAAAAATAAAATTTCAAAGAATGGTAATCCTATAGAATCGGAATGAAAGAAAAAATTAGGGAGTGGGATCCAAAATAAGTAGTATGGGAGTGGGGATGTCTTTGGTGTAGTGGGATAGTGCTCAAACTGTGATAAAAAATTTTTGACAAATTTTGTTGTAATTTGTTGTAATTCTGGGAAAAATCCTATTTAACTGATTGTGAAACATGTATGCTCACAATTCTAAATTTCCCTCCCAATAACCCAAAAATTCTTTTTCAAGGCAGTAAACTGATTTTTGTTCAAAAATTTAAAATTTTGACAAAATATACCAAATTCTGTTAAAAAATTTTTTTTCAGCTCAAAGAACAAACTATCCCTCCTTAAAACCCTATTAAAACAACCTTACACAAATTTATCGGAAAAATCCAAGAATCAAGTAAATTTCCTCCTTTAAAAGCAACATTGTTCAAATTCTTTCCTCCATTTACATTCCAAGTTCCACAAAAAATTTTTAAAGGCACGGGAACACAAAATTCTTTTTCTCTTTCGACAAAAGCTTCCAAATTTGGGCATTCTAATAAAATTAAAAGAGAAATTAATTTTTAAAAATAAATTTAAAAAATAAACCGAAAAAGTAGGAAGAAGCTGAAAAAATTGAAAAAATAAAATTAAAAAAAAATAAGAATAAGAAGAAAACCTTTCAATAATGACGAGGGAAAAATTTGTGAAATTTTTAAAAAATTAAAATCAGAAAGTAAACGGCCATATAAGATTAAATCAAAAGCTTCTTGTTTTGCAGAATCCATTAAATTATTTTGTATTGTTCGAACAATTGAACGGCTAGCGTCTCTCAACTGGAATAAATTTTTTTAATAAAGTAGGCTAGCGGTTGATTTAATGAATGAAGACTCTGTTTGACCATAAAAAAGGTCATATAAATCGAGATTGTCCCCCAATCCATAGAAAAAAAATTTCAGCAATGCTCGACCCCCTAGAAAAGATTCGAACCTTCTCGAAGCCTTTGATAGTGTTCACGAATTATTCACAACTTCCTATGACACGAGCTCCCCAAAAGGTTTGCAAATCCAAAAATGAGATAAATTCGCATGGTTACTCCGAAAAAGAAAAGAACGTATTATTATTCTTATTGTTAGCATTAAAACCCCTAAGATTGTCACGTATCTCAAAAGACGGAAAAATTGGAAATGGATACACCCTTGCCAAATGGTCCTCTAAATACTCAAAAAAATTAAAAAACCTTCGATTTTCCTTCCAAAGCACCAGTTCCAGCATAAATTAAACTGCATTGATCACCATTCTTTTGCCACATATCTCTAACTAATTCTTCACATCTAACAATTATATTAGATTTAAATTTTTCAACACCGAGGCACGTTAATTGAGCGAAAAGTGCTCTCATTCCGATTAACTGAAAAATGAGAAATAAATAGAATAGAAAGACAAAACAACGTTTAAAGAGTCCCCAAGAAGTAATTTTTATCAGTTTCTCAAAAGAAACTGAAGTCCCCTTTCACGACTTTTTTTACACGTCTCACCCAAAAACTAGGAAGATCACCCATAAAAATATTCAAAAATAATACCGTCTGAACACTATTCGTCCTGTCAAGATTATCAAGACAATTGGTCCTAATCACACCTCCTTGTCTTCTAAAAAATTATTTTAAAAATAAAAGCAAAAGATAGAAAAAGACAATAGAAAAAGAAGAGACTTTTCTCTGCCGTCTCTTCTTTTTTCCACACTATTTCTCCGTTCTCTAGTTAGATATTAAAAATAAAAACCTCAAAACAATTCCATCATCCAAATAAAAGAAATCACTTTCATCAATAAACGAAGCAATTTGTCTAACCAAATGTTTTAAATTTTCTTTGGATTGTTTAACTTCTGCATGGTAATCGAACGAAACAATTTTTACATCAAAATGGGAGGAAGATTTTAATGCAGACTTAAAAATTTTTTTTTGAATAAATTTCAAAAAAATAAAATAATAAACTTGAAATGCTGTTGAAAGTGCAAATTCACCCTTTTTCGACCCGAGTAAGTTTACAACCAAAATTTTGCCATAAACACGCTTCAGTTGGACGAAATGTCTTAAAAATGAAAATTTTGAAAAATCAAAAAAAAAATTTTTTTTAAGAGTTTTACTTTTCTAATGCAACCAATGAAAGTTCCAAAGGTCTCATCTTCACTGTGTGAGCACCTACATTAATTCCTGGTTGTTCCCAAAATAGGGGAATCTAAATTTTTTTTTTAATTTTTTAAAGGACAGAAACAAACCGATCCTCGAATTTGAAGAAAAGAGCATTCTTGTTTGTCGAAAATAACAATCTATAAAAATAAAAAACTGTTTCTGAAAAAAATTCAAATTGTAAAAATTTTTTTTTAAAATCCGCAAAAATTTTTGCGGACGAAACCATTGTTCACCTATTAAAAGTAAAAGTTTAGATTTATTGCTAACCTGTTCCGTTTCAACAAAGTTGGCGACATTTCCATCATCCTTAAATTTTAGTAGATTATTTTAAAGCTGTCCAAGTCGAGGTTTCGGACATTCAGTCCAAAAAGTTAAAAGAACTCACATTAATTCCTCTAACATTAAAACGAGTTCCAACATGTTCAAAACTTAGCCTCGATATGAGCATAATCTTTAATTTATTAAGAAATTAATTTTTCAAATAAAATGTTGAAAAAAAAACCTTTGCAGTTCTATGACCCAAATAGATTGTTCTAATTAAAACGGAACCACATAAACAACGTACAATCCAATCATTTGGGTCGATTCCAAATCTCTCCAATGGAAATGACAAATTTCTGTTCCTAAAAAATATGATTTAATTGCGCTGTCAGGCTTCAGAAAAGTTTCTGATGACTCAAAGATTTAAAATTTGCGGACAAAACATAAAAGAAAATTCTCATTTTTAGACTTCCAGGTAAAAGAAAAATCGAAAAGTCACCAGAAAAACCGAAAATCATCCTCCGTTTGATTGGCCATCTTTTTTCTTTGAGAAGATACAGTCAAATCGAACGTCTTGTCGCGAACTGTTGAATTTGAAAAATAAAAATTTCCAGAAGAGAGGAACCTTTGGAGCTTAAAATAACAAAAACAAAATTTTAATGTCAAAAAGGGTCAAAAATAACCTCAATAATTCTCTGATCAGAAGGTTCGGTTTCTCTTCGAACGAGGGAGACGAATTTGACGTTGGAGATTTTGAACTGAAAAATTGAGAAATTGAAGAAAAATAAAAATTTAAACAAACAATGTCAGAAGTATAGATTTGTCCAACAGAAAGTACACCGGTAACTAACACAAGATAATCATCACCTAAAATTTAAAAGAGGTGGAAATATTGAAGTCTAGGGAGGAATGATATTTGCGGACAAAACATGCGGACAACCACAGAATAGTACCAGCATGACTAACAAGTAGCTGTTTATCCAAACTTTAATAGGTTTCAACTTTGTTCAAAAATGTCAGTCCAAAAACGCCGACGCTCTGTTGGGGTGAAGAACAGAAACGGTATTAGAAAAGGTTCCCCATATCTTCTTCAAATTAGGGGACAATTAGGAACAACCCTCACTTACTCCCTAACTCAATCTAATTTCTTATTTATCAGTTTCTATCCCAAGGAGTTCAAAAAAGACTCAAAAACACCCAATCAATAATATCAAAAAATTTCAAACCTCCACCCAATTGTAAAATTCCAAGAGAAGCAAATCCATCCAAAAGCATTTGATAACCACCAGATTTTAGTAAATTTGCCAATTCTTTGCTTATAGAATCTAATCCACCAGACTGACACAAAAGAAATTTTTCATTAAAAGTAGCTTCCAATAATACAGAATAATCGTTTGAATTTTGTGTAGAACCATAAACGCGGATACCGCGTAACGCCATTGTGTTGAGGCTTAATAAATAGAAATTTCTTTTTATTTAATTTAAATAAACATCTAAACAAATAAAAAAAAAGAAAGGTAAAGCAGAAAACAGGTAAAAATAAAATATTCAGAAATTTCCGATAATCTTTAAAATTAAAAGGTAGCCCCATTTAATCGCGAGGCCATTTAATCGCTTATCGAGAATTTTTGAATAAATTGAATTATTTCAAAAGTTTTGCTTCATTAATCGAAAGTAGACAAATCTCTTTACAAAAATAGTCAAGAAATGAAAATTAACTCATTAAAAGATAAAGAAAGATAAATTTATGCAACTAATCGCGGTGCGAATTAACGGGGTTTTATTAAATTTATTAGTCCATTTAGTCGCCCAAAAATGGGACTTTTGAGTCTCACATCTAATTTCAACTCTGTCTTCCAATTAAAACATATTCGACTTACCTTTTTCCTTTACGTATTCTCAATTGCCGAACAGCATGTCGAATTCTAGGTAAAATTGGAAGCCTTGTCTTGAAATTTTTTAATTCTTTTTTAGCGAAAATATTATATTTTTTCTTCATTTTGTACAAAATAAAATGATTTTCTTCTCTTTATTTAAATTCTCAGGCTTATTCATATTTTAAAAAGAAAGTTTCTTAATCATTAAAAACAAAAATTCCTTCTGAAATATTTTTGTTTCTTTTACCAAAATCAAAAAGTTTCTCTTTCCTTTCACGATAACTTTTTACAAAATTTGCGGACACAACTGACTTGCGGACATTTGCTATTTGCAGACACCTGAGTCTCATAGGTGACTCATTGCGCGGACACATGAGTCACCTTCAGACACTTGAGTCTTGAGGACAAGCACCACCAAACTTGGGATTTGCGGATAATTTTTGCGGACACCTGCGACCTGCAAACACCCTACACTTGCTGACTCAAATATTTAAAAAAACTTTTAGTTTGGTTAGTCTTTAACCCTTCTAAGTAAAAACACAAAAAACAGCTTGTCAAAAACTTATTTATTTGTAATTTTAATATTTTATGCAAAAAGCAACACATCTCTTTCTTTTTTATGCAAAGCAAAAAATTGGGGGAATTAATTAAATTTTTAGAAAAAATTTTTTTTTAAATTTTTTTCTGTTGCCTTTCTCCTCTCTCTCATTATTTTTCTCTTTAAAAATTTTTTTATTTTTTTCAATGTTGAATTCCTTTCAACAACAAAGAGACTTCATCAGCTATACAACTAAATACACATTTAAATTGTTGTTCGTTTTCAACCATTTTCATTCGTTGATCACGCAGATGTTCTAATGAGGCGGCGATGTTTAGTTCTTTTACGCCTGGAAATTTAAAAAATTAGAAAATAAAAATTAATAAAATTTGCGGATTGTCCGCAAAAAAAAAGTTGCGGAAAAATTTTTTTAAAAATACCTTTATTAATCCGTTTTGCCGTCATATCAATCATAATATACGTTCCAGTACGTCCACTTCCTAAAGATAAAAAAATAAAATTTATTAACTAAAAATTTAAAAAATTAACCATTAGTGCAATGGACGAGCACTGGAGAAGCACGTCCACGATAAGATTTATTTACCTTCCTGCAAAATATTTTAAATTTTTTTAAAAATTTTTCCTAAAAAACCTCCTAAATTCAAGCAATGCTTTATTTGAAGCTGGAACTCCACCAGCTGCCCAACTTGTGAAATGGAATTGTGTAACTGTACGTGTTTCCTGTGTTGCTGTATTCTTTAGATAAAGTGAGCGAATGACGTAATGCTCGCTCCAAATGTGCTCTGAGACTAGATGGGCCTTTAAAAAGAAAATTTATTTTGTGACATTTTAAAAATGGACGTTTTGAAATTTTGGCGTTTTGAAAAATGGGCATTTTGAAACTGGACATTTTTAAATTTTGACATTTCTTATTTTGGACATTTTGAACTATTTCTATTTTCGGTTTAAAAACACTAAAACAACCTCAAAATAACCAAACAGCTTTACTCCTTCCTCTGGCCAATATTTAAAGTAATTGTCTCCTTTATCACACAAATTGACGATTAACCCAATTCCCTGTTCCCAAATCATTTGCCAAAATTGAGAAGCAGTTTGCTCTAGAGGTGTTTGGGCGGCAATATAAGCCTAAAATCATTTTATTTAATAAATTTTAAATTTAGAGAAATCTCTGTCTTATCTCAGCAAAAGACAATTTATCCCAGCCTTGTCTAGATGAGATATCTGAGAGGGTGGGATATTTGAGAATGTAGGAGCTACCAGAAAATGGAAAACTATACTGAAACAGAACGGAATAAGTCAGAGATTGGGATGGGATAAGTCAGAGATTTCCCAAAACTATTCATTTACCGGTTGTTCTGGATTCGAATCAAAAATCATACTAGCATTAATATAACCCTTTCCATCACCCAATTCTGCCAAATCGCTTTCATGAAGTTGCACACGCGATTCATCATCTGAATAATTTTCAAAGATTTTTTAAAAATTAAAAAATATTTTTTACATGGAAGAGTTCCATTATCAAAATTTTTGGCAACATTCTCCTCTCTTCTAGCCACTTTACACTGAGCCACTTCCTCCGGCGCTTCATAATCCTTCACAGATTCCCATTGTTTGTTTATTTCGTTTGGATGTTCCAAATGTTTTTGCAGAAAAGCCAAAAGGACGTGTCCTGTCCCAATGTCCATATCAGACCCATTGGACACCCCAAAAGTCTCATTTTCGTGGAATGACGAAGTACTCGAGTGCTTTGAACGTTGACCTTCGATCACAGCAACTGTGTGAGGGATGTTTTCAGCTCTTTGACGACACAATTCTGCATATATTTTGTCATCTGACTGCCCTATTGTTTGTGGAAGTATTGGCAACATTTTTTTATTAAAATCTCTTCGACGCCGAATTATTGTTGATGCTAACACGGAAAGTAAAGCACAGATAGTCATTGCACAGACTGCAAGTATTGGAATAAATAATTGATCGCGTTGCGAACGTTCGACTGGAACAACATCCTAAAAATTGAGGGAATTTAGATGGAAAAACGAAAATTAAAATTGCCTCTCCACTTCCAATTCCAGTTTCATCAACGCGTACACCAGCAAGTGTCTAAAAATAAGTAAAAGATTAGAAACAAGTCAAGAATTAAGTAAATCCACTACAAGGATATTTAAAAAATTTTCCTACAAGAAAAGACTGTGTAAAATGAGGAGAGTTGGAAAAGAAAAGGAAAAAATAAACTTTTAAATACATTTCGCCAAACTTTATTTAATTATTTATTTCGCAAACTTTTTCGAATTTAAAAACATTTCTTCTCTCTCCTCAATTTCTACACTATTTTCTAATTGTAAAGTTTACATTGTATTTCTGTAAATAATTAAAACTTGAATTAAAACTTTTCTCTATTTTTCTCTTCATTTTCTGCAATCTTTTTTCTAATTGTAAAGTTTATTATTGTATTTTATCTTACTATTGTATTTTCTCTATAATTCTCTATATTATCCACTATTTCTCTCACCTGTATATCTTTTCGCCTTTTGTAAACTGCCTGTGCTATACCACTAGCACTGTCAACTTTCGACGGTTTTTGCATGGTCATGGAAGGATTGGAAATTCGAAAAGAGAGTTGGCCATCCTCATAGAGGAATTGATCAAAATACAAACGATTTGGCGCAGCAATTTTTCTGTCGAGATAAGCAATTAATTTGTAAAGTTCTTCCTCAGTCAAATTTTCCTTTGCAACACGTAGATAGACACGATTTCCTTCTACCCGTTGGATTCCTCCTTTTACTTAAATTTTTTTGTAAAATTATTTTTTCCTAAAAATCCAAATAATCACCTATTTTATGGACTGTATGTGCTAGACCCATATCAGCGTTGTTAAACTGTTCAGAGTCTTTTTTGAGTAACAAAACTGGTCTACCGGGAAGATCGTTTACTTCTACTCCTTCTGAATTTACTTCTTCCTCATCCTTTTCATTTTCTTTGGTTTCAACTTCCTCTTGGCCTTTTTTCATTGCTTCAACAAGTTTTTGTTCTTCCTCTTCTGCTGAAATTAAAATTCAAAAAATTTTCAAAAATTTTTTGAAAATTTCTTAACCCCCTAAAACCCCTCAAAAACCACTAACCCCTTCTCTCAATTCCATCCTCCACCAAATTCTGCAATTGCTTCACAAACTGAACAAGTCTAGCTAGTTGTTTATCAGAAAGTGTCTTCGCCGTTTTCTCAGACTCTAATAGCCTTTTACTTTCCCCATCCTTTTGTAATAAAAGTTTTTGAAAAAGTTGTTCAAGTTGCGCATTTTCAGGAGCATTTAGAGTCTCAACTTGTTTTGCTTCTTTTTTAATGCTTCTTTTTGCTTTTTCTATTAATTTTGAATATTTCGGTTCTTCTTTTTTATCATTTTCTTCTTCTTCATTTTCTTCTGCTATTTGATAAGCATTATTTTTATTTAATTTATTTTCTTCATTTGGTTCTAACAATAAAACTGGAATAAATTCTAAATGAACTGGAACTTTCTCTTCATCATTTCCACCTTCTTCTTCCTTCCCTTCATTATTCTCTTCATTCTCTTCGTTTTCATCTTCCTCATTTTTAACACCGGTCAACAATGATTGTCCTACATCTTCCCCAACTTCCGATTCTTTTTCCAATTGTTTTTCCTTCTCTTCTTCCTCATCTTCAACTTGCTCTTCTTCGGCTAACAATGCGTTTTGAACCCTCTAGAATTATTTAAAAAAATTTTCTTTAAGTTAAAAGATGGGATATAAAGTATACTTAATATATAGTCACTTTAACACTTTAAAATTTTAAGTTTGTAATAAGTTAAAAAATACAGTTTCTTTATAATTACAACTTTTTTATTATTTTATTAATGTTTTACAATCCTTTTTACTGTATTTTTAATGCTGGAATAAGTTTTTACAATTGTAAAATATTTTAAGTTTTATTTATTCAATTAAGTTTACAAATGTACTGCATTTTTATTTTTGTATTTTTAATTCCGCTTAGTTTTACAATTTGTAATATTATTTTTACAATTACAGTCTTAAATATTGTATTTTCTCACAAATTAATTAAAATAATAAAATAACCTGTACAAGAGCCCATATATTCGCCGGGTCTCTCACATCACAAAAGTCAGGATCGTATTCAAGCCTAAAAGCTGCCGCCAATTTAAAATAAGCCAAAACACATTGAGAACGGGCATGTGGCCAATCCAGTCCTAATTTTGCCAAATTGCTCAATTCTGCCCGAAGCATTTTTGCTTGTTTTTCGGTAAGGGAACGTTCAAGCACCAAAGGCCGTACAAAAGCAGCTTCTGGGTCAGAATAGCATTGACCGAAGAGACCATCTGGAATACACACTTCTCCTGGATCACAGAGTTCTTCACCGAAATCACAGCCTTAAAAGACTCGAATTTTAATTAAATTAATTTTTTCAATTTAATTTTCCATTTCCCTTTATTTACAATTTATTTATCTCCTTATTTCTTAGAAATAATTTCTCAACAAAGCCAATTATATAAAAATCATATAAACATTTTCTATATTTGTCTCGTCATTTCCCTTTCTCATATTTTGTTGTTTAAAAAGTTATTAAGGATTTCTACGTCAAAAAGAACTTTCTCATTTATATTCATTATTAATATAAATTGTCTACTTTCCCTTCGGTTAAATAAATTTGCGTGATTTTTGAGATAATTGAGAAAAAAAATTTTTTAATGGGCTTTGGTTGTCTTGGAAATAAAAAAAGAAAATTAAAATAAAAAGAAAAAAATTGAAATTCGATCCATTTTTAATGCAAGAAACGTGAACTTGAGGGAGAAAGAAGCTTAAAATGCTTTTAAATATTCCAACTTTTTTTAAACTTTTTCTTTTGCAGGTTGGTATATAATTATATTTTTTATTTTCTCTAAAACTTAAAAAAAAGTTTCAATTAGTGAGAGAGCTGTTGAGAGAATTAAATTAAAAAGAGAAATAAACTGTATTGCAGCATTAAAGTATGCTGCAATTTTTTTTTATTAATAAAACATTAATTTAGCGTAAAACATTGTAAAACTTATTTAATTATTTGAAAAAAGTTTTAATTATGATTTACAATTGTAAAACTTTAATACAATATTAAAAAGATTGTAAAACAAGTTTTAAAAGTTTAATGAGCAATAAAAAGGTTGGTCCATTTTTAATGCCAAAAACGTAAACGTTGAGGGAGATAGAACTTAAAATGCTTACTAAAAAAACTGTAAAAACTGTATTGTAAAACTTATTTAATTATTAAAAAAGGTTGTAGTTCAGCATCAATTTTTATAATGTGTGAAGATTTACGGTATAAAACAATATCCCATTCTCTTTTTTTATTAAATTACAGTTTAATAATTATGAGAATTGTTAATTGAAAAGAAATTGAGAAAAAGATAAAAAAAAGTTCTAAAAATATTAAAACAAAAGAGAGTTAATGAACCTATTTCCGTTGAGGTTAAAGATTGATAAAAATAGAAACATTTAATTAATTTATTTATAAAGAAATTTATTTTTAGATTAATAAATAAGAAAATCAAAGTTTTATTATACAAAAATAGAGTTAAAAATTAAATAAAAGAATACAGAACTGTATTAGTTTTTACAATTGTAAAACAAGCATTTTGTAAACATGTATTGTACAAATTAATAAAGAATTACAAAATTAAACTTGAATTATTTTTAAAAAATAAACCTGAATATTTTACAATCTGATTTTTACAAATTCTGGTTTTTACAATTTCCGATTCTTTTTACAAATTAAATACAGTCTTTTTACAATTATTAAACATTAATTAAACTTCACTTCATTACAAAAGATTTCTTTTATTTTTTATCATTACATATTTGCACTTTTTACCCTCTTTAAACTTTAATTCCCTAAAGGAAACTTTCTTCTTTTTTCCTTTCCATTTTAATTTTGTGTTCTTTCTGATGTCAGTTTTGCCAAAGGCTTTTTTTTACATTCCAAATCGGGAAATAAAAAAAGAAAATTGAAAAATGAGTTTTAAAAATCCAAAAACAAGAAAATAAAAAATAAAAAGAATGGTAATTGGACTTAAACGAATTTTTCAATTTTTAGGTTGCGAAAAAGAATAAAAAATAGAAAAAATAGAAAAATCGCAAGTTTACAAAAATAAAGTTTTAGTCTCACAAAATAATCAAATCTGACCTTTTAGTCTTTTTTAAATCACTAATTCAATCTTAAAAATTTATTTTTATTTACTTCTATTTATAGTGATTATTGTTTTAAATAATAATAATATTTTTTTTTATTCTTTACTTGTTTCTTTTATTATTGTGACGTGATTTCCGTTTTGCCCACACATTTAAAGATACTTTTTGTTAAGAAAGAAGTAATATAATTTAAAAATGGAAATAAAGTTTTTTATGGAAAGGATCAAAAGAATAAAAAAAGCTTTTAAAGGATTAAAAGTGAAGATTTTTAGATGCTAAAATGTCTGAAGTTGGGAGGGAAGAAGGAAACAAATTTTGATAAAGTTAGATGGTAAAAACAAAGTTGGATTGTAAAATAATAAAATACAACTTAAAATACAGTTAAAATGAAAGTGAATTGTAAAAAATAAAATAAAACTTGAAATACAGTAAAATAAAGTTGGAAAATAAGCTGGATTGTACAATAATAAAATACAACTTAAAATACAGTTAAAATGAAAGTGAATTGTAAAAAATACAATACGACTTGAAAAACAGTTACAATAAGTTTAGACTGTAAAACAATTACCCTTGAGATACAGTAGCTAGTATTATAAAAAATACAATAAATACAAATTTGAATATAAAATACAATACGGATAAAATATATTTCTAATACTACAAATATTTTAGTTAAAAATTTAATAAAACGATGGTCACGCAACAATGCAAAAAATCTATTTACAGATGTTAAAAAAATAAAAATAATTTTTTAAACAAAATAAAATTTCAATTTTTATTTCCCCAATTTTAAATTTTTTCTTCAAAATCAAATTCACCTTGTAACAAAGCTGCTTCCCCTCTCAATGAGCAGAACAGAACTGGCAACAAAAATAACAAAAGTAGTTTACAAATCTGGGATTGTTGAGATAGACGAGAAGACATCTTCTTCCCTCCAACGCTACAGCACTGTGCCATGCCGGGAATGGATTCAATGGGGGACACCGAACATGGACTTAAATTAATTTTTTAACTGAAAAGTGAATCTTCAGATTGTAGGGGAGAAAACTAATAATACAAAAGAATATTATAAAAAAATATTCCAAAAATAAGTAAAAAAATAAACTTATGATGTATATTATTTTAGTAGCCAAAAAAGTTAATTTTGAATGGATGAATGCCTTTTGAGTGAAAACAAGTGAGAAAATGAGGGTGCGCTTTCATTTAAAAAGAATGGCAATGAGAGAATGGTGGTGGTGTGTGGTAATTCTGTGGTAATTCTACTTAAAGCAATTTTGCCATATTTGGGGGCTGTTGCTGTTGGATATAAAAAACATCGATTGAGGGACATAGATGGAGATAATTTTTTTTTCTTTTCAGCCTGGCAAGAAAGGAAAATGCCGAGGGACGTTTCCGTCTTTTTTTTGAGTTATCCCTTAAAGCAAAAAATGAATGAGTGGAGGTAAAGCCTAAACCCAGAAGATCGCAATCCTGTAGGATTAAAATCTGAAATTGTAAAACAAGTTGTAAAAACAAGTTTTAAGAAATGTTGTAAAAAGAGTTGTAAAAACAAGTTGTAAAAAAGTAAGTTTATAAAACAAAGTTTGTAAAACTTGATTGTAAAACAAGTTGTTAAACAAAGCTAATAAGAGAATTAGTTGTAAATAAGGCTGTTGATCTTTTGGTTTTAAAAAGGTTGGAATAGCGCAGTAATTCATATGCGCGCATGCCATTTCTATGTGCCTTAACGTATATGCCACTGCCGACTGTCGCTTAGATAAATGGCATTCATGATGAGGGAGAACTTCGCGGAATCAGCAACACAGCATTTTATATATAAGCGGAAATCCTTAAAAAGGAGAAAGAACGGGAAAGGCGTGCCAACGTGGGAGAATAAGAAAAGTGAAAAAGAAAAGGAAAAAATTGAGAGAACAGGCGTTTTCGTGTTGGTTTTAGCATAAGCATTAGAAGCCGCTCATCAGTCGACTTTCACCATACAATGCCACACTTGTCTTTGAGGCTAAAAAATGGACGTTACTCTTTTTAAATGCTTATCGGGAACCATGTAAACGAAGAAAAATGTTAAAGAGAAAATAAAGGAAAAGGAGTGCTTTTCATATGACGTGCTGCACTGATGACATTTTAGATAAAAGTAAAAATGGCCATAACTATTTTTGAGGTATTGTTATTTTTTGGAAAAAAGAAATGGCAAAAAGGGGATATTTCCGATTTTAAAAAGAATAAAAACAAAAATAGTAAACTAAGAAAATTGTACTTTAAATCAACACGAATTATTATTGTTATATTTACAGTAATGTAAAACAAATCTGTAAAACAAAGTTGCAAACTAAGTTGCAAACTTAATTGTAATATAAAGTTGTAAAACTAAGTTTTAAAGCAAAGTTGGAAACTAAATTGTAAAACAAGTTTTAAAACATCTTATTAATTATAATTTAAAAGTAAAACAAATAATCAAAACAAACACAATAAAAACACTTTAACTGTTTTTAATTAAAAATAAAGGCAAACAATAAGGGATTCCATATACTAGTGAAATCCTTGGTCTTAATGCAAAAATAAATTATTAAAAATAATCTATTGGAAAAATATGTTAGGGAAATCTCAAGGGGTTTAAATTAATATCAAAAGCATAAAAATCTCCATTTTATGTTTTTGCAAAAATAAAAAAATAAAAAACAAAAAACCGAGAAAATTGGCAATTTCCTAAATTAAAGAAAATAGGTATTTTTAGATTTATTTATTAATTTATTTAAATAGGTATTTTTATTAAATTTTAAAAACAAAAGAAACATTCTTTTGTTTAGTTAAAAAATGTTGCCAAATTAGAAAATATTTAAAAAAACGAACAAAAATGTACAAAACACAAAGAAACTTTGTTTTACAATATTCCTTTTGTTCTAAAACATTTTCTTATTAAAACTTAGATTTAAAACTTTATTTTTACAATTGTTTAAAACTTTGTTTTACAACTTGTTTCTTACAAAAGCCAAAATAAAGAGAAACAATTATTTATTTATATTTAAATGTTGCCAAATCAGGAGAATAAAACAATTTTAAAATAACAAAAAAAAATTGTGAAAATTCATAGAAAAGTAAAATAATGTAAAAATTGGTTTCTTTTTTCTTTTTTTTTGAGAAGTAGAAGTTGCCGACAAAAGAGTTGATAATGGCAAGGAACATGTGACAGAAAATATATTTTAAATGATTGTGCATAGAGGAAAAAATAGAGAGGTGATATGCTTGACGGGGGCACAATGAATTAAAAATGCATTTTAATAGAAATTAAAGTTCTTTTGACTAGAAAGGTGAATATACAATTAAAGGATTTTATACAATTTTTGTATTTTCTAAATATAATGTTTTACAAACAACTTATTTTACAATTTGTAGTTATAATCTTAAGTTTTATTTTAAACTTATTGTAAAACAAGTTTTATTTTTTAAAACTATTGTAAAATAAGTTTTAATTTACAAATTTGTTTTAATTGTTTTACAAATTATTTAGATTATTGTAAAATAAGGTTATTGTATTTTTAGAAAATACAATAAAATGAAAATATTTTAAAATCCTTAAAGAATCAATTAAAGAATCAACTTAAATTCCCGAATCAGTTGAAGATGCTCTGTTGAGAATTGCTCTTGTAACGGATCCAGGCCTTTCACTTTCTTGAAGCATTGGGTCATGATTAACCCCATAAATTTTAATAGCTTTCCTTCCCATTCTTTGAAGTAATTCTTGGGAGACCCGATGAGCCTTCGAATTTATTAAAATTATAACAATATTCAGGATTAAAAGAAAACTGTTCTAAGGGATGTGTGCCATTCTTTGAGAGAAATTTCGTCTTGATTGGTGAGAATAACTCGATTCTCTTTTAATCCTTCTTTCAACTTTACTACAATAGCCGATTCTCCTTTTATTTGCTGAAGTTCAGAAGTCACTTCGTCTATTTGATCCATGAAAAGTAACTGAGAATGAAAGATTTTTAATAAAAACATTGTTAAAACCTCAGGTTTTCCACTCAATGACTCTGGGTAAAGCTCCAGACGACTAGGGTAAAGCTTTCCATATTTTATCTGCCAGGCAGAAGTAAACGGACCGCCAAGTTTTTTGATATAACCGTGAATGTACAAATCAGTTTCACCTTTTTAAATTAAAACTTTGTTTTACAATAGAACGGCAAGTTTGTCTAAAACTTTTGTAGTTTTGTAAAGTTGTAAATATGTTTAAAACTTAGTTTTACAATTGTAAATATTTAAAGTTAATTTTACAATTTTATTTTACAAATGATAAAACTGTGCTAAAACTTGATGCTAAAACTTTGTTTTACAACTTTACAAGTTTTGTTAAGTTTTAAATAAACTTTTCTTACAATTTAGTTTTCAAATTCTAAAACTTTTACAATACCTAATAATAAAACTTTGTTTTACAATTTTTAATTTTTCTCAACTTTTCTTTCCTACCTTTTTCGTCAACTGCAATTCTAGTTTTAAGTTTTGCTCTCTTCTTTTGTTCGCTCTTATCAGCATCTTGATTTACAACATCAAAAACAGTTTCTGCAATTTCGTTTTGCCACCGTTCTGATATTATAATGTTAAAGTTTTTGTAAAGCTCGCTATCTGCATCTGCCAACTTAACGCCTTTAACCTACAAAACACACAAATTACAATTTAATTTTACAATTGTAAACTTCGTCATCATCAAAGTTGCCAATGTCAAAAGCATCGGCAGCGTTAACTTCGCCTCTAGGCGGAATTAAGGGGGGTGCCATTCTCCGTAGATAAACAACTTGCCAGTCAACTCCTCGAAAGAATGGGTGAGTTTTAATTTCTTCTGCCCTTTAAAATAAAGAAAAATCTTTTAAAACTTTTTTAATTCTCCTCACCCTTTCCCCTTACAGCCAAGCCTTTCATGTACATCTCTCTTTAACAATCCTTCCAAAAGGTTTCTACATTCTGGAGAAAAGCCCTGATCAGGTAGTTCAATGTCTTGTGTTAATGTTATCTTATCAATCTCGTTTTTATCTTGAGAATGTTTTTTGCCTTTGTTGTGCTGCCGAAAAGGACTGTGCCCTTTAAGTAGTTTATATAACATGCAACCAAATGAAAACCAATCTGCGGAACTGAAATAAATGAGAAAAAAAATTGTAAACTAAAAAAATTATTTACGAGTCGTAAGCTACTCCTTTTGCAAGAACTTCAGGGGCCTTAAATGCGTGACAAACTTGTTTGTTTATAATAATAAAATTACTCACCATATAGCCGTGAGTGCCAACACTAGCATGAGGTTTCTTTTTAGAGTAGTCACAAGCTAGACCTAAATCGCTGACCTGTTAAAAGAAGAAAGAATAAAACTTTAAAAAATAATTAAACAAAATAAAACTTGTTTTACAATATTTAAAACAACTTGAAACTTTATTTTAATATAAACTTGTTTTTGTAAACTTTGTTTTACAAAATACAAAGAAAAGTTGTAACATTTGTAAAAAAGTTTATCTTGTTTTTAATTTTTTAAGAAAAGTTTTATTAAAACTTGTTGGGAAATTGTAAAATAACTATAATTAATAAAGAAAGTTTTACAATTACAATTAAGTTGGAAAAAAAGGAATTAATTGTAATATTAAATTTAATATTTACAAGTTTTTAATGTAAAATTTTAAATATTCACCCGAACATGGCCATTTTCGTCCAAAAGTATATTGGCTGGTTTTAAATCTCTGTATACAACTGTTCTAAAATAAATTTTTAATCTTTATTTTTAAATTATTTATTGCCTATTGTGCATATGTTCAAGGCCAAGGATAACTTCTGCTGCGTAAAAGATAACTTCGGATTCACTAAAAACCCCATGTTGAGAAAGATGATAATGCAAATCGCCACCATTCATTAAATCCAAAATAAAACAAAGCTTGTCTGGTGTCTAAATAATGTTATTATTAAGCAATTGTTTTACAAAAGTTAAATAAATGTTTGTCTAGTAATGATTAAAACTTATTTTACAATTAAAAAAACTTGTGCTAAAAACTTGTTTTTAACTTTACAATTAAATGTTTTTGTAAAAAAAAAAGTTTATTTTGTATAAAATGTAAAACTTGTTTTTTAAACACAAATTTATGTAAAACAAATTTAAATTTAAAATGATAAAAACAAGTTTTAAAACAAACTTGAAAGGCGTATGACATGCTGACAATGAAAGGGCAGTCTTGCTAAAATGAATTGTAAATAATTAGATTTTACAAAAATAAGATTAAATGTTTTACAAAAATAAAAATTACCCCCGTGCTGACCAAACTGAGCATTATTCCTGTAATATTATTAATTAAATAATTGACTAAAATTTTTTGCTAACTTTCATTTAATGCTAATGTTTCTCCTTGTTTTAATTTTATTCGTTTTTTGTCCAGGCACTTCATTGCATACATTTTGCTTTAATTTTAATTAATTTTATTTTATTTAAAAAATATATGAGAACCCAGTATCTGCTTTTCTGCATCCGTAGACTTCACCGAAACCGCCCCGACCGATTATACGGTGGACTAAAAATACAAAAATAAAAATACAATAATTAAAATATTAATTTGTAAAATATGTATAAAAACAAAAGTACAAAAGGAATAATAATTACAAAACAAAAAATACAAATTGTAAAACATGTTCATTTTACAAAGTTTCAAATATAAACATTTAAAAATACAAAAATAAATGAAAAACAAAATATACAACAAAATACAAAATTAAACAATACTCACTTTTAATTGTAAAC
Organism: Meloidogyne hapla; assembly: GCA_000172435.1. Lineage (NCBI taxonomy): Eukaryota > Metazoa > Nematoda > Chromadorea > Rhabditida > Meloidogynidae > Meloidogyne > Meloidogyne hapla. Next base: position 65,130 of record ABLG01000043.1, on the reverse strand, counting down.
ATAAAAACAAAAGTACAAAAGGCCTAGAAATTACAAAACATAGAAAAACAAATTGTAAAATAAGTTTCTATTTTTAAGAGTATGTTCAACAAATAATACAAAAATACAAAAACATTATACAAAAGAGAACTTAAATATAAACACAAAAACAAAAAAATACAAAACATAAGACCAAAAAAGTCCTCACCTGAAAAGTCATTCATTGTTAAGTTCATATTTAATTCTAGATTTTTCCATTGACAAAATCTAGTGAATTTATCACTTTCCAAAAACTTGGGAAAAATATCTTCTTTTAATTGTTCACATATTTCCATAACATAAGGTTGGAACAGATCAGGGGGAACATTATTTTTCATTAAATGCCTTTGAACGTGTTGTAAGCTTTCTTTTGTGTAATTCTTTAAAAAATGATTAAATGGTTAATTAATTTTTAAAATAAATTAAAAAACAACTAACATGTGAATGAGCAAGCATTTCCACCTAAAAACAAAAATCATAAAAAAATATTTTTTAAATTCACCATAATGTGATGATCATAAATTTCCCTTGCTTTTGTCAATCTCTCTTCTGGTGTTTCCAATTTCTCATATTCTTTAATTGCCTCATAAAATTTAATTTGAGGGCATGAAGTTTCTGCAACGTTTTCAGCAAAATCTTTGAGAAGTAAAAATCCGAGTCGTTGAGAAAATATTTTTTCAAATCTTATTTCGCCTGTTTTTTCCAGATATTTTTGCATTATGCTGCGAACACTTTAGATTTAATTAATTTTTGTAAAATTAATGTGTGCAAAAACAGTTTGATATTTGTATTTTTACAACTTTGTTTTTACAATCCAAGTTTATTATTAAAACATTTAAAAGGAAGTTGTAAAATGTTTTAGTTGTAAAACTTAATAATGCTAAGTTTTAAAACAAAGTTTATTTGTTTTAATTTTACAACTTGTTTTATAATTCTATTATTATACTCTTTCAAGTTTATTATTAAAACATTTAATTTTATCCAAGTTGTAAAAAGTTTAGGATTGTAAAACTTAATAACACTAAGTTTTAAAACCAAAGTTTTATTTTAAAACATATAGAAAAATACCTGGGATCTGGAAGAACAATTTTCTTTGAGGCGCGAGCTGCCTAGAATATTTTAGAAAAATTTTTTATTTATTTTTACAATTTTAAAAATTAATTTAATAAATTACAATTCTTTTTTAATAAAAGGATAAGGCTAACCGGCTGACTTCTACTCTTCTCCATCGCCATCAAATAAGAAACATCGGCCAAAACAGCCTCTAAATCAGCCATTTTTGAGGTTTATTAAATTAATTTAAATTTAATATAATGCCGCTTTGAGCAAAAGAAAGAGATCAATTAATTTTAATTTAAACGGAAAGGATTTTTTGTTGTCTTTTTCGTTGTTTTAATAAAAATATGAGATGATTGAATGATTGAAAAATAAAAATGTGATGATTATAAGAACAATAAAAATATCAAGTCGCTCAAAAATCAGTAGTCATTCAATTCAAAATCAGTTTAGTCAATCAAATATCAGTCATAAATCAAATATCAGTCGCATTATTTGAAAAAATAGTGTGAAAAAGAAAGAGACAAAAAATAAAAAGAAAAAAAGTAAAATATATTTTTAATTTATTTTGTTGTTTGTTTTTATTCTTTGACAGGTCGACTTAATCATTTACAATTGAAATTGATTAGCGACTGTCTTATTTATTTGTTGGCTTCCAGACGCAGCTAAAAATAGAGTGAAATGAGAATGGCATTAAGAAAAGAATAAATTAAATATTCATTATATGGGAAAACACAAAAATAATAAACATTTGTTTTACAAACATTTATAAATTTTACAAATTGTAAAATAAAATAAACTTGTTCTAATTGTAAAACAAGTTGGTAAAAGAAAGTTTTAACAAACAATAATTTTTTAAGTTGTAAAACAAATAAAAATAGGTTTTAATTGTTTTTATTGTAAAACAAGTTTGTAAAATTTTTTTTGTAAAAACAAGTTGTAAATGAAGTTGTAAAACAAGTTGGTAATTAAATAGAAAATTTGACCTTGTTTTAATATACTAAACTTAAAAATAAAGGTTTAACTTAGTTTAATAAAACTGTGTAATAAAACATTTAAAATATTCCTTTTATTAAAGTCTATGTTTCTGTCATTGAAATAAAAGTAAAAATGAACTAAAGTGAAAAAAAATAAAAGCAATTAATAGTGTGAATAAAAGGAAAGTATAATTGGAAGTCGCGCAGGTAAAAGATTTAATACACTAAATTTGTTTTAAAGGTAATAATGTTTTTATAAATATTATAAAATTATTACTGTAGTATCCCAAACATAAAGGCAAATATTTGTTGTAAACGGAAATTAAACTTTTTACAATTTGTAAATTTTAATAATTTAAAGTTTTAAAAATTAGAGTTTTTACAATTTGTAAGTTTTAATAATTTAAAGTTTTAAAAATTAGAGTTTTTACAATTTGTAAAAACAACTTTTTACAACTTGCTTATAGCTTGTTTTACAACACGTTAAAACTTTGTTTTACAACTTTCTTTTTGAATTAAAATTATTAAAACGAACTTATTATTTAACAAAAACAAAGAAAATACAAAAACATAAAAAAATACAAAAATATAAAGGAATACAAAAGAGAGACAAAAAGTAATAATATAAAAGTTAGGTAAAAAGGAAAGGAATTAGCATTTCAAGTTTTAGTGAAAGTAGTAACATGTAAAAAGAACAGAAAAGAAAAAAATTGAACAAATTTGGGGACATTTTTGGGAAAAATTTTCTAAAAGCAGAATTAACAGGAAAGAGGCTATATGAGGCTCTCTGGATTGATTGAGTGAGGAAGAAAAAAAAGAGAAAAAAGAGAAAAAGTCGGATATAACGGAGGTGCTGATGATGAGGTAAAAAAGAAATTGAATGGAATATATATAGAATATATATTTGCCATTGAGGGCAATTGCCTTAACACTCAAATATATTACTCTAGTCGGCACGCAAATAAAGTTCTCGACACGGAAGAGTTGAATGGATAAGTCGAGAAGTTGAGGGAGAGAGTATGAAAGGAAGAAGCTACGAGAAAAATGAAAGAATGTGTTTTATTTTGAGGGAAAACGAGGCAAATAGTATAAAAAACAGTTTTACAAAATGCCAGTAGGCACAAATTTGTCAAAATGGTAATAGACAAAATGTATAATTTTTCACTTTTGGACGTTTTGTCATATTGACGTTTTGCAACTTAATCTCCCCATTGACATTTTGTTAATTTGACATTTTATAACATTTTCTAGATTTGGCATATTGTCATAATGACATTTTGTACATTTTTCGCGTTATGGACATTTAGCTCCTTTGATATTTTGTTGAGGAAAATGGAAAGCGGATATGACCAAGGCTTAAAAATAAGAAAAAGAAAGAGCTGTCAGTTAGACAGAGAAAATTCTCAAGAGTTTATAAGCCAAGAGTAGAAGGAAATAGAAGCTAATGGCCAAGTGGTGATCTTTTGGAAAGCAAAAAAAGTGAGTAGAGCTGTCAATAAATAATAGCTCTCTAGGGAGACAAAAAAGAAAATATAAGCTACCACTTTTGCTACTATATTTGTGGACATTTATAAAAGTGTGAATGAAGGAAAGGAAGATGATACATGAAAGCTTTAATAAGCAGCTGCCCATTAAATATTTTTTTAAATTATTTTTATAAATGTTTTTTCCATTTTTGGAATGAGCATGAAAACATAAATAAATGCTAAACATCTTTCTTTTGACTCAAAGACTTAAACAAAATTGTAAAAAATGTTCTAACATTTGTAAAACGAGTTGTAGAATTAAGTTAAAAAAGTTATGAAAAAGTGTACCTATTAACTTGTTTTGTAAAAAGTTTGAAAATTGTAAAACAAGTTGTAAAAGTTAATTGTAAAACAAACATTTAGTCAAGAGGACAACAAACTATTGATCTTTAGAAATATAATGCATATTTATTAAAGTGCATTCATGCTACTTACATTACTTTATAATTAAGAATGACACCGGCAACAAATATGCAAAGAATTATTAAAAGAGAAAAAAATTTGAAAATGCGTTTTTCTATCAGAAATTTATAATCACAAAAAAGTGTTTTAATGGAAATCTTGTATTTATTGCAAAAATCAAAAATGATAAATCATAAAATCAAAAAAAATAACTTGAAAAATCTTCCAACGTCCCCACATTCAGTTCATTTAACATCTTCAATTTCTAATAGTCCCCACATAATTCGGTCGCTGGCAGTAGTTGGCATAATGACCAACGTCCCCACAGTTCCAACAACGCTTCGGTCCAGCTCCTGAATTTTTTTATTGAAATGTCTAATATTTATGAGATTCTTACCAAAACTCCTAGGATGCCTTTTCCAACAATTTGAAGCATCATGCCCAAGCTGGTGGCAATTGAAACATCTTGGATTGATTGGCAGCGGACGACCTTAATAAAAATGATACATTATCAATCATTGTTAAATAAAAATAACCTCTATACGTCGTGACGCTGCATGGACAATTTTTTACGGTATGATCGTCCCCACCACAATGCCAACATCCCATACGACGAGGATCATTAAGAGGTAGCTTAGGTCTGCTATGAATTACCTCTCGCAAAAACTGTTCATTTGTTTGTATGTCACGTCCCCACGCAACACGTCCCCACTTTCGTTGACCATTAGCACCAAATCTTGAACCACGTCCCCACTCTCGTTGACCATTAGCTCCCATTGAACAATGTCCACTTCCAAAATTGCGATTCATATATTTTTTGAAAAAAATAAATTCGATTAAAATTTTGTTCTAAAATGAATTAGATTTAAAATTAATAAATAACAAATAAGTAATTAATATCCCTAACAATAAGAATACATGCGGAATAAATAAAAATTCAAAAAAAATGTAAAAGATAAATTTCTAAAACAAAATGATTCAGTTTTGTTTATATAAGAAAATAGGGCGGCCATTTTTGGACAAAATGTCATTTTTTATACAACTCCAACATAACGCCACAAATCGCGAAAAAATAAAAATTCAAAGAATTATTTTTAAAAACCACTTTTCTTTCACAATTTCATTTATTTAATCATTCAGACAAAATTCTTTCACCATCAAAACCATATTTAAGAAAAAGGCTTCCAAATTCGTTGCAAAATTCTTTAGAGATTGAATCATCTCCAAAGTTTTCCGTCACAAAGTTTTTTCGATCCTTTTTTGATTGTTGATATATTGATTTTATCTGGAAAAGAAGAATGAAATTTTGAAATTTTTAACCCAGAAGATCAACAACTTGGGGGAAATTTGAAGAAAAACCCAAAAAATCTTCAGACTCTAGTGTCCGTTCAAATTTTAATGAGACTCTAATGGCCGTTTAAGGAAATTTTAAGCCAAAAATATTAGAAAAAATCCTCAGACTCTAACGACCTTTTAATTTAATGTTGATCTTCTGGGTTGATATTTAAACTTTAAAACAAACTTCATCAAGTTTGTGACCAAATTGGAACGCAATAACAACATAAAGAACAATTGGAGTATAAGCAAAGTAAAACGGCTCAATACTTGAATGCAAACATTTGGCTATTGATTCTAATGGTTCCTGAAAAATAAAAATTGAATTAATTAAGAAAAAGTAGCAAAAATAAGCAAAAACCCCACCTTTGCTTCACAAATTTTTTTGAAGAGATAATAAGACAAAGCAACAATAACAACTGAAGCAATTAGGTTTAATACAGTAATAGCAATCAAAATATGCTCAAGTTCGGTAATTAAAGGCATTATTGTAATGTTGAAAAATAAACTTGTTTGTAGCGATGTTTGAATAAATCAAAAACAAGTTGGAAAAATTAATTAAGCTTTTATAGTAAACAAAAAAAGTTGGAAACTTGGCAATAGGCGGAATTAGATTGTGCGCAAATTAAAACTTTTTAAACGCCAAAACAATGAGGAATTTTGTTGGGGTTTTGAAATAGGGACTCTGATTTAAAATTTTTTATTTTTATTTTTCTAAATTAGCTTTATTTTATTGAGATTTAAACAAAAAAGTGAAAAAATGCAAGCAACGAAAAATTTTAAAATTGAAAATAGGGGGTTTTAGGAATGGACACTAGAGTCTTGCACAAAAATGAAATTAAGAAATTCTTTCAATTAAGTAAAAATTCTTTCTTTTTTGCAAAAAATAAAATATTTATTTATTTTTGTATATTTAAAAGATATGATTTTGATGTCCTACTGTTGTTGTCACTAATAGCAAAATTGTTTTAGACTGTCTTTTCAAGTGCCTTTCTTCTATAAATTAATTTTATTTTAAAAATTAAAATTTTAAATATTTCAACCTTAACAACACTATGCGGTCCTTTAGTACCAGCATGAGAGCCTTTCCTAACATTAGTTTGTTGCTGTTGAATTGCCTTATTGCTCAGATCAGAGCTTTTTTTAATTAAAGATTTGGCCGGGATTGGGGCAGTGGAAGGTTGTTGTTGATTAGATATTTGAATTTTATTTATTTTGGCTGTTGAAGAGGTCGAAGGGAGTCCTCCCGTCATTTTTGGGGTGCTAGAAGACGTTCCAAGTGTTTGAGGTTGTTGTTGTTGTCCTCTTCCCCCACTTTGCTCTGCATTCCCTTTTTTATTCCCTATTGATGTTTTCGCCATCATTTGATAGTCAGAATTATTCAAATCAGAACAGAAAGCAACGCCTTTAGGCCTATGAAGTACTGGTTCTGTTGGCGCTGGGTGTAGAAAGTTGGAGGGGACAAGACCTCGAATGCCATTTAATTCGCCTAGGTAGAACCCGTCTTCGTCCATTGGCTTTAAAAAGAGAAAAGGTGAGAAAATTTGCTTTAAATTACCCCAAAGATGGTGATCAGATCTCCTTGTCGAAAACTCAGTTCGACTTGTTCTGCATCAACTAAAAAATTATTTATTAAATTAATAAAGGAAGAACTCTGATTTTTATTTTTTAAAAACAACTCATTAGTAGCGACAACAATAATTAAGGTAATTCAATATAAGGGACGACTCCGATATTTCCCCAGGACCCGCCTGGAATCCCAAAGGATTCCGGGACAAATGCAGCATCTCGTTTCCTTTAATCCCCATCAATGTCGCTAATAATGAGCGTTGATTAAAACAATATTTTAATCTTAAAAAACTCTACCATTCGGACTAAGATGCCTCGAATCATAATCATATTTAGCCACCATCAATTGGCTTTGAATTCCTCTCATTTGATGTTGTTGATGATACTCCCCTCCATGTTGAAGCTGTTCATCATAAGAATATCCATCATCAATTTGCTGTTCTTCTTCATCCATTGAAGTTCTTTGCTGGTACTGCGAATTGTTATAATTTTGCTGTTGATATTTTGTAATTTCTGCCATTTGTTCTTCTTCCTCGTTGGTAGACGATTCGGCAATTTTCTTTTTCTCTCTTCCCTGTACTCTCGTAGTTCCACCGTTTACTTGAGGGGTACGGTAATACCCTCTGTCCCCTCTGTCCCTGCTCTCTCTGTTTTCTTTTTCTCTAACCACTATTCCACTAGATGCTTTGACATTTCCGGTGTTGGGCAGAGATCGCTGTTCAATCGGAGAACCGACTCCAACAGTCGCTCCACGATATTCTGGAAGTTGTCGTCCCCGTCTTACTGTTCTCTCAACATAAGAATCGGGATAATACAAAGGTTGAGAACCTCGTCCCGTTTCATAATCTGCTTGAACTCCTCCAACTTGACGGTTACTATAACGGCCGGGATGTTCGGTGTGTTCATAGCTTCTTGACTTGATTGAGCCTATATTAAGAGAGAATATTCAAAAGAAATAGAAATCTGACCCTTACCCCATCTCATTCTCCGCTGACTTGAAGAAATTCCCCCAGTCCAAGGCTGTCCACCCTCTGCCATAGATGTTCCAACGTGTTGTTCTGCAGCCAGGAAAAGGTCGTCTTTGGCAATTTCAACTAATTTGTTGAAAGGCACAAAGCCATAACGACCTCTAGCTTCTGCCCAGAAGAAGCCGTTCATGTCCACATCACCATAAACTTTAACAAGTTGATGCCTTCTAAAAGGCAATTCTTCAGTTATTCCCATCCTAGGCTGATGATCCTGTATAGCTACAAACCAACGGCTATTACCACTAATTTCTTCTCTTCTCATTGGCCTTAAATCTGGCTCACTTCTAGTACTTTCTGGGGGTTGTTGTTGTTGTAAGAAATTTGTAGCTAAATTTGTTTTTAACATTTTCTTGGCTATTTGTGAAGGAATTGAAGGAGGAATGTTATTATTTGAGGCTCTACTTTGTAAGAATGAACGAGAAGTTGAAGGCGCTGCAGAGTGTAGTCTTTGCCGTTGTTGATGTTTTTGTAAATAATTTTGTTCCAGAAAGTAGAGAGTACTGTTAGGTTGGGTATTTCCGTTGTTTTGTTCATTTGTTGATTTTCCATTTCGTGGATTGTAATAAGTCTAAAAATGAAAATTTAGATTAAAGTAGAAAGGAAAGGTAGAAGGAACATGGGGTAGTGTGAAGGGAACATGGGGTAGTGTGAAGGGAACATGGGGTAGTGTGAAGGGAACATGTAGTGCGAAAGGGAACAAGGAGAAGTGCGTGAGGAACATTAATAATGCAGTATGTTCTCCAGGGAGTTTAAGTTCAATCCCTCCCTAGTTGAGGTTAAGTTCAATCCCTCCCCAAGTTCAATCCCTCCCTAATTTATTCCAAAAGATTTACCTTATCCAAAGTTTTTGGGTGAAAAGTGAAATATTGTTGTTGTTGATAAGATGAACTTTGTTGTTGTAAAGGGTCAGTAACATTTGTAAAGGGAGCAACTACAGGTTTTTCCTCCCATTTATTAATATTATTTTGCAAAGGAATTGGTGTTGTCGTATTTTGCTGGTATTGTTGTTTTGATGGTATAATTAAAAGACCTGTTGGAATTTTGTTTGGTGAAGAAAAATTTTTTTCTGAGGAAACGAGTCGATCTGAAATTTTTTAAATTTTATTCTAATAAACGACCTGAGCGATTATTAGAGATGGGCGTCTATTGGAATAATTATTTAATTTTCGTTCACCTGAATTGTAGTAAGGCAAAGACGAATTTTGCACAGCCCCAACTCCTTCCCTCTCACTTGTTCCCACATTTCCACGAGGTACTCGAACAACCTTAGAGTCAGCAGAAACAGTGCCTTCCTGTAAATAAAAATTTTAAAAAATTGTAAAAAATTTAATTTAAACTTTAGTTTTAGTCCTGACAGTAATAAACATTGGGGGGTCATCAGCAAAATCAGAAAGCCTCAACAGAACGTGATCTGCTGTTGACCCAGGGACTTCAGCAATACAACGCCCGTCTGCATGAACTAAATAGCCGTGAACTGCTGCACGAGAGGGAGGCCTTGGCTGTAAATAAAAATTTTTTGATAAGGAGATAGTCAAATAAATCAAGTTCCTTCTCCTATACCTGTGAAGAATTTGGTTTCCAAGAGACAAGCAAAGTCCCAGGTTGAGGGCCATTTTCTGCTCTGACGTCTACTGGAGGGTCTGGAAGGCCAACTAAATTATTAAAAAATTCTAAAAAAATTTTTTTTATTTTTCTTTTACTTTTAGGCAATGTTTTAAAGTCTACGCATCTCTCTACAGGCCTTTTTTCAAGTACAGCTCGAGGATGTTTTGTTCTAACAGAGAGACGATAAATTGTAGAAGGTGTAAGGCCATTTATTTGAACCTTTGTAAAAACATTAAAAACATTTTTAAAATAAAAATCAACTTGAAAGACAGCAGGCGGACATACGCCAACTTTGATTGCATTTAAGAGAATTATATGTTCAGCATTGCTATTTGAAGGATACCAACTTAGTTGAGCTGATGTTGGTGTTAAATTGTTTACACTATAAAAGAAAGAGAAAATCAGAATTAATTAAATTGTAAAAACAAGTTTTACAATTGAGCTTATTTTTGTATTTTTGTTTTCAGAATTTTAAACAAACAAAACAAATCAGAATAAAATAAAAACAAAGAAAATACGAAAATCAGAACAAAAAAAAACATTAAAGAGAAAAGGAAGAAATCAGAATAAAATTGCGAAACAAGTTGTAAAAAAAGTTTTACAATTTACAAATAGCAACAGGCGGAATATTTGATTATTTTGTGTTTTTTTTAAACAAACAAAAGAAAAATAAACTTAAAAATACAAAACAGCAAAATGCAAAAATCAAAACAACCAAAAAACATTTAAAAACACAAAAACATTGTTTTAATAATTCCAACTTTGTGAACATTTATATTAGTAAAAATATTTAAAAACATACCGAACATGTTGTGGAGCAACAGGAGACTCTAAAAATAGAATAAGCTTCTTAAGAATAACAAAAAACATTCAAAACATACCAGCACCAACAGCCAAAGTACAAGCAGCATCAGAGCTAGTTAATCCATCTGAAGTAACTGAGCGGACAGAAACATTAACAAATTTGTCTAAATCCAAGTCTTCTAACAAGGCACGGCACTTGAAAGAACCGGGCACTACTGCACATATTTGGTTATTTGCGCACACCTTTAAATTGTAAAAATATTTTTTAAATAAAATAAAAATGCCTGATATTGACTAATAGTTTGTTGATGTAGAGGAATACCTCCACCATTTTCCGGGGGCAACCAAGAGATGAGCAAAGAACGAGAAAGACGTCTTTCTACTTGTAATTCGCGAGGATGGGGAACTGAAATTTTTTGATAAATTTTTTATATTTAATGGACTTTAACCTCTGGGATTTTCTGGATTTTTTAATTCCTGCACAGTAATTTTGTTAACATCAGTAGGAGGATAAGGGCAAACCTAAAATTAAAAATATAAATTAATTATTTGACTAATTATCAGATTAAAAAGGTTAAAAAAGATGTGCGCCAAACAACGGTGTGCGCCAAAACAACGGTTCAAGTTTTATTTTTAAATATATTCAAGTTTATTATATTTAATATTCCAAGTTTTATATATTCAAGTTTTATATTTTTAATATTCAAGTTTAATATATTCATTATTCAACCGGTTCAAGTTTTATATTTCCAAGTTTTATATCCAAGCTTAATAAATTCAAGTTTAATATATTCCAAATATTTAAAGTTTTACTAGTGTCTAACCGAATCAGGCTGCAACAATTGTTTTTGTTGTTTCTCTAACTCTGTAAAGTCGTGTCTAATGTGCGCCAAATGTTGAGGAACAGATAAAACAAAAGAAGGAGATTCTGATCTATTAATAAGCGGAGATTGTTGTTTTAAATTGTAAAGTTTATTATTTTGTAAAGGAAAAGCATTTGTAGTTGTTATTGTTGACGTTGAGGGCAGTGGAGAACAAAAACTTTCTTCTATTGGGGCGAATGTTGTGGTGGCTGTTGTTGTTGTTATTTTTGAGGGTTGTTGAACAGGTTGAAGAAGATTAGACATTTCCTCGTCTGGTACCCTTTGAACAAAATTTGAAGGGATCAAACCGGCACGATTGTCTAAAGTTTCTCCCCAATAGAAACAGTCTTCGTCCATCGGGCCGTGCACCAAAACTAATTCTCCAGGTTGTAATGCCAACTGACAAAATTAAAAAAAATATTTAAAATATTTGAAGTCTTCGATGTGCGCCAAAAACATTTTTAGAAACGCTGAAACTTTTTGGCGTTTTGAAAAAAAATTTTTTTGGCGCACAGCAAAGTTATACAATTAAATATTAAAAACCTCAACGTGTGGATTCTCGTTTGGTGAATCTCGAATTGGCAAATACTGGAACACAGCGCGGAAAAGACTGAAAAAACAAAAAATAAATTTCCGGAAGTGTACCAACATTAAAAACGCAAATTCCAAGTTTTGGCGTTTTTCCCGTTAAAAACAAAATTTGCGCACACCCATTACTGTATTAATTTACAAACAAGTTGTAAATTTGTTCAGTTATTTAAACAATAGAGTATAAAAGCGTTAAAGCTATCACCCACCAAACATTTTCCCCAAATTGCATTGGCCAGGCATTTTCTCATTTTTATCTTATCCCCAAGGGAGTTTTCACCAAAATGGATACACAGAAATATTTGCACCAAAAAAAGTTTTTTTGTTAGTGCATTTATAGGGTAGAAAGGGATTGAAATGCAAGTGAAGACAAGACGCTTTGAAGCTTTAATACCCATCAACCAATTTTTTAGCCTAATTCTTTTCTATCCTAATTGCCTTTGGCAAATATTTTTTTGCTGCAAATTGGAAAAATAATTTGGTAAATTTTTATTGGAAAAATAGTAAATTTTGTCAACCTGCAGGTTTGGTATATTAGAGTCCTGTCTTTGATTTTGAAGGTAATTAGAGTCAAAAGTGACATTAGAGTCTAATATCCATTAGATTTTAGACTCTAGAGGCTCACCTATCTGAGGTCATTAGAGTCTTAGAAATTAAGACTCTGCCTATTAGAGTCTGCCGGATATTAGTCGATTTTATTAGCTCAATTTAATAAATATTAATAAATCACCTGGAATTAGGCCTTGTATTGAGCAAAGTTTTAAGAAAGGCAGAAGATAAATGCTGATGATCCGCTGCATTAGGACCACCACGCATTACCGATTAAAATATTTTGTAGTTTTAATTAGCCACCAGAGCGGCTATTTGGCCGCCATTTGGCGGCCAAATAAAATAAAAAAACAATTTTGCCTTTTAGCAAGGGATAAAATAAAGATTATAAATAATTCTGACGTAAAATAATTATTAACTCTCCCAAAAATAGGCTAAAAAACTAATAAATGACGACTAAAAAATTAACAAACAAGATCGATCCACGAACGTTTGTGTTGCGGAAAAGCGTTAAAAGTCTCCTCAGCCTATATAGTAAAAAATATATAAAAATGCCAAGAGGTGGTGAAGCAACGGCATAAAAGGCTGCTGAGAGTGGTTGGCAGCAAATACTTAAAAGAGAGAAAGGCTAAAAAAGAGCAGAAGGAAAATAACGACAAAATGACGCGACGGTACTTTGCTTTGAGTCATATTGGCATGAGAAAACTATAGGAAAAAGCAAGACAGTCGGTTCTTTATGCCGTAGGCTGCGCCGGATGAATTAGGGACAAGATGTCCAATTGAAGAAAAATGACAAAATGTCCAAAAGACAAAAGGCCCAAATGAAGAAAAATGGCCAAAACGTCCAATCAAAGAAAAAGACAAAACGCCCAACTGACAAAAAGATGACAAATCGTCCCTTCCACCCATATGTATTTTCTACTTATGGCAATCCAGTTATTGGCATATACTGAATGTTAAGGGCACAGAGAGGCATTTGGCACACTTATTAGCGTTAAAGCAAAAAAGAAAGGAGGGGGAAGCCGAGTAATGAGCTTTGTTGTTATTGGGATTGAGTAGAAGCATAAAAGGGCGGCCGCGCCAAAATTGACGGTTTCTTTTGGGTTCTGCAGACAATCAGGGAACGGTGCTAGAAAATTATTGACTAAGAAAGGGGAAATTGGGGGCGTTAAGGCAGCTGGAAATGACAAAATGTTTTGAATGGCTACAATATTGCCATGGCAAATGTTAATAAAATAAACATATATTGAGTAAAAACATTAGAATATATTTAGAAAAAGGAAAATAAAAAATCTGAGATATCTAAAAATGGCGGAATAAGTCGGAGTTTGTTATATTTGAGTGTTAAGGGGAAGTAAATAATGTTTTCCATCAGTGGGATTCGAACTTTGGACCTTGTGACTGGAAAACCAAGAATTTTCCAACTACACCAAAGAGACAATTTACCGTACAGAAGAAATCTTTATTGTGCTAATACAAAAATGTGGCAGAATTATTCCTTTGAGATAATTAAATTGACTATAAAATTGTATAAAATTTGTTATTAATTTTAGTAGATTTTTTGTTTGAATAAATTTTTTAGGGAGAAAAAATTCGTTTTTCATCCTTCTTCAACTTCTCTTCCTTTTTACATCAATTTCTCTTCACTTTAGTATCTAGAACCTCCATCATCGTAGTAACGCCTCTGCGGGCTTCTTCCATGTCTAGCAGCATAGTCATCCGCTTCGGTTTGGACGGGGATACGTCTGCCAGAGTTGGGGGAGTATGTATAGCTGCCACCTTCTGGACCATAGTAACCTCCACCGTAGGGCTGAAATTTAAAAGAAAATGTACTTAAAAATTGGTAGAATAATCTTTAAAGAAATTATATAAATTGGCCAAAAAAGTGCAGAGTTGCGACGCAACGGAATTTTTGAGAGTCTAAAGAAAAAAGAGGGAGAGCAACACCTCTTCTCTCCCAAAAAATCTGCAGCGCCGCAATTCTCGACACAGAAGCAATTGATAAAATAGAAATCACCAAATAACTGACAAATTGAGTGTGTACATTTTTGAAAGAAAATTAAGAAAAAGAAGGGAGAGGGCGTGTGCAAGAAGAGGATCAATCTTCTCTCTTTTTGTGCCTGCTGGTGCTGACCGGCCTTTTTAAGAATGCGCGTCATTGGTTTTGCGGGAATTGAAGAGGGAGAGAGAAGGATAGGAAAGGGTTGATAGATCGCGGCAATACTGATTGCGGTAAAAAAAGAGAAAGGATTTAATCAACAACCAATATTGGAAATTTTATAGGGAGAGAAGGAATGAAGAAAAAAGTGCGCATTTGCTTAAATTTATGAATATATTGGGTTTAAAAATACTAAAACATTTTTAGAATCAATAAAACTTAATTTTTTTACTGAAAAAACAATTTTTTGATAAAATAAAAATTATTTTCCATCAATGGGATTCGAACCCACGACCCCTCGTGAGCGTAAATCAAATCATTTCCAACTAAACCAAAGAGACAACAATAGTGTTGAATTATTATTCTATTAATATAACTGCGCCAAAAAGTTTTAAAACATCATTAAAAACGCAAATTTTTGAAGTTAGGAAAGGGTTGATAGAAAATTATTTTCCATCAATGGGATCAAAATCTTGGCGCACAGCCAAATCAAGAAAATAAAAAATTGGTGCTAAAATAATCATTTTTTAAAATTTGAGAACGCCAAAAAAATTTTTTTTAATTTGCGTAAAAATAATATAACGCTGAAGGCTATTTTATGAAATATATTTATTTACTTGACTAAAATGCGGTTAAATATTGAAGGGCAATGCGCGAGAAGAAAAAATAGAGAAAGAGAAGTGTTTATTAAAGTAAAGGAATTTGCACGATGAAAGGGACTTTTGCTGCATGGAATTTTATTTCGGCGTTTATTGCTTGTCAAAACTGCTAAATAAGTCCATCGATCAAAATTAAGGGGGAAATCTCTCTCAAAAATTATTTTTTATTCCTTTCAGTTTATTTTTGTATAGACAAACCTTTGGGAAACGTCATCAAATTTGGGCAGACCTATTCACTTGGGGCTTCTATCTTGTTAATAAAAGCCCTGGGCTTCTATTCAAGAGGCCCTAAAGGGACTTATAGGGTAGACTAAAGGTGGGCTTCTATGAGAGAGGGTATTTATTAGAAAGGTGTACTATTAGAGTGTTTCTACTACCTGATGTCCAGGAGGATGCCTTGAATCATATTGGCGATGAACAACAACATGTTGACGCATTCTTAGAAATTTGGCCAGAATGAGAATCCAAAGAGAAATCTATTTTAAAAAAATTAAAAAATCAAAAGAAAAATAAAAACATGAAGAAATTGAAGTCCCAAAAAGAAAATTCCTGTTGCAATTCTAGCCAACTGTCCATGATTTAAAATTAAAATTAATATTGTTGAGACTAGTCCACGAATTATATCCAAAGGCATTATTATTAACCAGGGAAGAAGTAGCCAAGAAAAATGGAAACATACGCCTATTAATACTAGCAAACTTGCAACAATCATTGGAATATAAACACATAAGGCTATTAGTAGAGCTAATGTACGTCCTGAAAAATATAAAAAGAATTGACCATTTTAAGTTGACCATTTTTAAATTTACCATTTTTTAAATTTACCATTTTTAAGTTGACCCTTTTTAAACTTGACCCTTTCTAATTTGACCTTTTTGAATTTTTCCGGTATTTTTTCCATATGTTAAAGTAATAGAATTAAAGATAAACAAAAACTGTCAGGAAAAATTCTAATTTTAAATTAAAAGGTTTTTCATGCTAATAAATTAGTCACAGTATTAAACGTGGCTCTTAATGTTTTGTTTCTCTTAACAATAAAAAAGTAAAACCAGTTTTGTTTTTTTTGTTTTCTTCTATTAATTTATGGCAACAATGGCTTCTCACCTTTTTTGTTTTTCTAATAAGTTTCAGGGAAAATTGAATTTTTAGTTTTGGCGTTTTACAAGGAAAAAATGTTTGGCGCACACCCTAGCGGATTTCAGTGAAAATTGATAGATTTTGGTAATTATTTCATCTAGAAAATTTAAAAATCCTTCCTCACCGTCAGCGGCATATTTCATTTCCTCAGTATACATTCCCAAAGAACAATGATAATTTGAACTATCCAAAACTTCTACAAAAGATCCATTACCAAAAGGCACCTTAATATGTTGATTTATCTGATTTTGAGCTTCCAATTGACATGTTTGGTAAATTGGTACATCTCCATTAGTTGCTGTTTCTTGTAATGCCCAAGCAGCCAATATGGCTAATAATGCGTAGAGTAGCTTAAAAAATAAGTGAAAAATGAGTTTGGAAGGGAAAAAATTTTTGGCGCACATCGTTGGAAAATTTTTTTTTAAAAATCAAATTTTTTAGAATTTTTTTTTTCGAAAAATTGACTTTAAAATTTAAAAATTAAAATAAATTCTCACCAAAGTATAAAGTCCAATCAAAAAAGCCCCAGGTGTCAATCCACAACAGCAACAATGGCGAACGTGAACCTCACACTTTGGAGCAGGCATTTTCCAAATAAAAGAAAAATTCTTTTTTGGATGGGCTTTTCTTTTTTTCGCTAAAAATTGATTTCAGAGAAGAAGAGTTAGTGGCAACAAAACAACAAATATTAGTCACAACCAGTCAACAACTAGATGGAGAGAATTAAAAATGCGCGAAGAAGAAATGTGTGAAGAACGAATGTATTGAGAAAAATAGTTAAAGAGAACGGCGAGTTGTGATGAAGAGGGGCACAACAAAACCTATCTTTCCAGAAAGGATGTGCGCAATTAATTTGTTTAAAAATCACAATCAAAAATGAGTTATATTAAAAACGCCAAAAAATGGCGCACAGGAAAACTGAAAGTTAACAACTATGGGGTGTGTGCGCAATAAAAAATATTAAACGCCAAAATGATAAAAAAGGTCAAATATAAAACGCCAAGGTAGAAAATGTCCATAATACTGAAAATAGAATTATCGGAACGCCAAAGAGAAAAATAAAATTAAAAAACGCCAAAAAATCAAAACGCCAAAAGATATCAAAAAAAAGTTGCGCACAGCTCAAAAACCTATTGCCCAACAATTAGCGTGATGATAATACCAATAAAGGAAAACAATCATTACCACACACAAAATTGTTGATAACTTCTTTTAAAGTGTTAATCAAGAAAATTTGGGAAAGAATGAGCGGAAGTATTTTAAAAAAATAAATATTTTTAAAAGACCTAGACCCAATTTAAAATAAAATAAATTCGTCTTATTATTTTTCAAGTGGAAAAATAATTAATTAAAAAAAAAGAAAAATTATTTGAACTAGAAAGGAATTTTTCTTATTGAAATGAGAGAGAATTTTTTAAATTAATTCAATTTAAAAAAAAATGTTACCTAAAATAATAAATCTTTTTATTTAAAATTTAATTTTTGGTCTTTAAATAAATATTAAAGAATCGAGTTATATGTATAATAGAATAATTTAAGAGTATTCTTTAAGTGAAACAATTAAATCTCGAAAACTCTTTGTAACCAACTTGAAAATATTTAAAAATAAACTAGAAAGGCAAAAAAGGTTTTTCAGTAATTGGTGAAGAAATAAGCCAACTTCGTTGACATTCTAAGGGATCAGGACAGACGTAAGCTAAATTATATTTCAAAAATCTGGAGGAAAAGATTGGTATCGAGTAAAATAGGATATGGGAAACGGAAAGTTTAAAAAATAATCAAAATGGAGGGAGCAAGTGGAGGATAAAGAAAGGAGGAGAGAAATGTCAGTTTTCTTAGATTGCTACTAATAAGAGTTAATTATATTTCGAGTTTCTAAACAAAAAACGTTGATAAAAATGTAATAAGGTTAACAGAAGTTCAAGCAGGTCTAGAAACCATCAAAACAGCCGGAGGGGAGTGTTGTAAAGCAAAAGCTGCCAACATTTGACAGAGTTGGATAAATACAATAGAAGAATAAACTAAATTTCTTTTTAACAGAACAAAACTTTCTTCATTATTATTTAAAGATATTGTCCCCTCTAAAGAAGCTATTGTTGAAGTGAAAAACCCTTTTCCTTTTAAATTTCTCAAAATTTCTTTATTTTGTTGGTGTTGATTTAAATTTTTTAGCAATTTATTTGTATTATTTTTAAATACTCGGATTAATAATTGTTCAAATTCTTCTGATATTTTTTTGTTGTTTTTTACAGTAAAATCTATTTGATTTTTTATTTCTTTTAATATCTAGAAATTTGAATTTAATTAGAATTAAGATGGGTGACTAAATGAGTGTGACTAAATGAATGTGACAATATATATGAGTGACAAAGTGTAAAATTTTCCTATGTGACCAAATGGCCAATTTGAGTCAACTGGACGAAAAGGTTAATTTTCGAGTAGTTGACGAAGTGAAAATTTTGCCCAATGTGGCGAAATGTAAAATTTGAGTTAATTGGCGAAATGAGTGATTTTTTGATTTTAATGAAATTATATGAAGGAAATGAGAGATGGAAAAATAGACCCAACGGGTTTAATTAAATTTTCAAAAATCCTAAAGGTTCAGAGAGGTTCATTCAAACATTTAAAAAAAATTAAAAAAATTCAAAAATTTAATAAAAATAACTCACATCATTTAACCTCAAAAGAGGTGTACCACGTAAAGAGTCCACATAAAATAAATAAGCAGTAAGTAAAGATTGAGGATATGAAAATAAAATATTAAAAACTCCAAGTAATTGAATATTTGTATTAAAGCTGTGTTCAGTTAAATGAGAGAGAATATCAAATAATGATTCTAATAATATTCCGGCACCTTTAAAATTAAAAAAATTATGAGGGAATTTTTGTTTCGAATTTTTGATTTTGAATTCTTACAAAATGGCCAGCCTTCCAATTTTTTCAAAATGGTCACTATATAAAAATGGTCAGGAATTAATTGATCCAAAGTTTTTAAAAGGGGCTATGAAGGGAGGTAAAATTAAAATCGGACCATTTTTAAGTTTGACCATTTTGAAAAAATTATAAGAGTTGACCATTTTGAAACAATATAAATTTAATTAAAACAATTTAATTTTAATTAATTGTTTTAATTAATCCTTTTTCAAACCTTTTTCCTCGTTTGATTTCATTAAAATTCCTCCGTTATTATTTAGAAAAACTTCTCCACTAAAAAAATAGAGAAAAAAATCAAAAAATTAAAATAAAATTAAACCTTTCCCCTGACAGGTTCAATCTAAACGGATTAGGCTCTTTAGACATTTTTTGTGCCAATTCTAATTTTTCAATTCTTAATTCTTCCAAATGTTGCCATCGAGCATCAATTAAAGATAAATCTTCTATTGATTTATTTTCATTACTTAAACGAGTAGGTAATGAATCCAATAATTTAATAAATTTGTTTCGATCCTTAAAAATTTAAAAAATTAGAAATTTCTTAAAATTTTTTTGAAAATAAAAAAACTAAAAAAAAAAATTTTTTTTGAAGTTTAATTCATAAAAGGGTCAAGATTAAAAATGGTCAGAGAACAAAATGGGTTTCAGAAAAAGCTATGGTTGCAAAGAAATTGACCATTCTTATTCTGACCATTTTTAAATTTGACCATTTTAATCCTGACCATTTCGAAAAAATACAGATTTGACCCTTTGTAATAAAAACTCAAAAAATAATAATTTAATTTACCAACATTTTTAGCCTCATTCCAATTTGTTTGAATAACAGCAGACATAAAAGGTGACAATTGTTGTTGTTTAATTAAATTAATAGATAAATTGGATTGTCTTTTTTCACTTGAATTACCAGAATTATTTGAATTATTTTGAGTTTTTGTAACAATTTTTTGTTTTGATTTATTATTATTAAAATATTCTTCTTGTGAATCTTCTTCAGAATTTCTTCTTGAAAAACTATCCAAATCTGATTCAGAAACTCTGTCATAAATAAATTGAAAATAATCGGGTCTGTCTTCGTTTTCTAGAATATATTGGGCACTGAAAAGAAAAATAAAGTTTTTTTAATGTTTGTAAAGGAAGTGGCTAACAAAATTGAGCCTTGGTTTCAATAACCATGGAACAGCCCAAAATAGTTTTTGGGAAAAATGTGAAGAGGAATCATTCGATTTTTTAGAACCGGGACTTGAATGGTTACCAATCAAAAAGAAAATTATCGATTAGTTCAAGCACAGGAAATAAGAAAAACGGATTTTTGAACACCCAAAGATGTTAGCAAAATAAAACTTTCAGTTCTTTTTGTTACCCAAAACATTAATGGGAAAAAATCGAATTTTAAAAAGGGAAGTCAGGAGAGTAAAGAAAATAAAACCATGCCTCCAGAATTCCCCCTAAACCCTTTGATAACTCAAAATTTAATAGCTTAAACTCATCAAGTCTAACCCACCCAGAAAATTTAAAATCCCCTTTAAAATTCAAAATATAAACCTTGCTTCCCCAAATTCTTCTTGTGAATTTATTTCTGTTCCATCAATACAACGTTCAATTAAATCAACTTGACGGCCAGAAAGTTCATCATCTTCTCCCAAACTATTTAAATTTGTATTTGGTTCAATCTCTCCATCAAGTAGAGTACCTCGGCCTGAACGATTAGAATGTCCATAACGATTCCAACCAGTTGAAGCGAAAGAAGAACGTGCTGAGGAATGACGAGTAAAAACCTTTAAAAAGAATGTTTTTTAAATTAAAAAAAAATATTTTTTGGAGAAAAAGTCAATAGGGGAAGATTTGAGTGTTTTGTGAGAAGACCCAAAAAAACTTGGAAAAAACCCCACGAAAAATTTTTTAAAGGGAAGGGACATTTTTTTAGGTGGAAGACAACATTAGTCTAGCAAAAAATACTCCAAAAAATTATTTGTAAGGCTTCCTCCTTTTAATTTTTAAGGGGAGGGCAAGGGCTCAAAATACTTTCTTTTCCCATCTGTTTAGGACCCAGAAACTCACTAAAAATCACAGAAACTCCCCTAGAATCTCCCCAAAAAATTTATTTTTAAAAAACCTGTCTAGGTGTAATACTTATTCCCTCAGAATTCAACTTTTGTGGATCATTCAGTGATTTTGGCATACTTCCATCATATTTTAATGTCCAACAAGAACAACATTCTTCACAATCACGAATTGATTTGCCAGCTTCTCGTAAATATGATTCGAATTGTTCTTCCGAACAGAGCTAAAAAAATAAATAATTATATTTTTAATAATTGGTCAATAAGGGTAAAATGTACAAAACGTCAAGAGACAAAATGTCAAAATCTCCACATGTGACATTTTGTCAACTGGCGTTTTGTCATATTTACCCTTATTGACAATTTAATTAAGAAAACCTCCAAAACATTTTTAGCACAATCAGGAATACATCTAAGAAAAAAATTTGCAGAATTTAAAGAAACATTTGCATCAAAACGTCTACTTTGGTTTGGATGTCTTAATTGAATGAAAGGAAGTAAATGACGAAATATTGTAGACCAAAGAAAATCTTCACAATGTAGTGATAATAATGTACGAATTAGAGAAAGTGTTACTCTACAAAGCTGAAAAAAAAAATTTTTTTTTTAAATATTCAAGTATGGTGCAGTTGGATAGGTTTGGGATTTGGGCTGAAGGGGGTCACAGGTACGAATCCAAGTGATGGAGAATAAACTTTTTGGTCGACCTTTTGTTACTTTCTTCTATTTTTTAGTTTAGGAGGTCTCAAAAAGAAGGAAGGGATTTTTTTAAATTTAATCAGATGGAGGAAAACCTCTCATAGATCTTTTTTTTAATTTAAAGATCAGAAACACCGAAAATTATTTAACTTTGTTTAAAACCCCACTTTTCTGTTTTTAATCCCCAAAATAACAAATAAATTAATTTAAAAATAAAACTAACCCTATCGCTTTCATGCATTTTAACCAAAATTTGTTCAAATAAATTCATTTCTTCTTCCTCGCCCTTCTCCCCATTTGTAGTTAATAAAATTTTAATAAATGCTTGTAATAAAGCCGTAGCAGAAATTGTTTCGATACATAAATGAAAATAAACAATACGAGAACAAAGTTCTTCTTCCTTTGGTTCAGACTTAAAAGAAACAAATTTTTTTATCCGTCAGCTTTGTTCCTGGTTTACTTTTTCTTTCATAACTTAACAGGGAAAGGTCAGATATAGTTATTTTTGGTATCATTCGACTCAGCTCGACGAGCCGCGTCGAATGATATCAAAAATAACGATATCTGACCTTTCCCTGTTAAGTTATGAAAGAAAACCCAAAAGGACAAGACGGTGGGATGAAATGTCTCTTCACCGAAAAAAATGTTTTTTTAATTTTTAGAAAAAAGTAAAATTTAAAAACCTCAACAATTGATGATTTAAACACCTTCAACAAAAATCCAGTGTAAATAAAGTGAACAATTTGACGGGTAATTGAATAATGGGCAATTTGTGCGACAGAATTTGTGAAGAGTAGAGCATTGTGAAATTCATAGAGTTGAGGCTTAAATAAAAGTTTAAATAAATTTCTCAAGTTAATTAAACAAACCATTCCTTTAACATCACAAACGCTCAATTTATGAGCTTCGTTTGAATCTAAACAAAATTCGGTGAAAACACATTTTGGTAATTGTGAGAAACAGGCAGAAAGACCAGCAGACATAACATGACATAAATCTCCCTTAAAATTAAAAATTTTACAATTAATTTGAAAAATAAACATTTGGGACAAAGTCTCAAGAGATGAAATTATTAACGAAAAAATATCGGAGTAATCAAAAAAAATCCAGAAAGAGTTAGGGTGATTTATTGTACGTCATCTTGTACGTTCCAGCTGTTTTGTTCTATCCTTTTTTCGTTAATAACAAAAGGGAAAAACCGGAAAATTATGATTTCAATAATTTGAATCAATCGCCGAGTCATCAAAAATCGGCGAAGCATCACGAAAGACTTTGTCTCGTTGAGTCAAAAAAATGCCCAGGAAACCGAATGGGATAAAATGTCTCAGCAAAAATATTCCCCTCAAAAAACCTAAAGAAAATTAAAAATCCAAACCTTATGAATTATATGTTCAGCAATAAATTCATTCCGACTGGATGCAGACATAATTAACAGTAAAGCGTCTCTAGCAATTTGACTAGTACATTCGGGTCCGTAAAGGTAAGGCACAAGCATGTCAAAAATCAAAAAAGGTTTGTGCAAGTTTTGTTCATTCAAAATTCCTTCAATTGGTGTAGAGGTGTAATTACCTTCTATTATAGCCCAATCTTCATTTAAAATTAATGAAGAATCAAAAAAGAAGTGTAAAAGAGTTTCGTGTTCAGCTATTTGACGAAAAATCTGATTTAAAGAAAAAATAGAAAAATTTAAATTTTGAAGAGGAAAAGACAGAAAGGAACCAAAATTGAAAAAAAAGGTTAGAAAAATTTTTCTTTGAGAAGCACCTTTACCCATGAAGACAACGCAAAAATAAAAAATAGGACAAAAAATTCCAAATTAAAAATTCGGTGAATTGTCTAGATGGTGAATGACTCTCCGTTTTTCATGTTTTTAAAAGAAAATTATTTTTGGCTCCATCTCCTCCCCCCAAAAAATTAAAAAAAACCTGATTTATCAACTGCAATAAACAATTACTCACAACAGAGTTAGGATATTTAGGTATTTTTGTAGAATGTCTAACATTAAAAGATTGTTTACACCATTGCAAAAGTTGTAATAAAGGAACAAGTATAGGCTTATGTACAAGTAAAGATTGTGGACATTGACAACAATTAACCATATTTTCGTATAAATGTAAAAGGAGAACCTTAAAAATGGAGAGATAATTAATAAAAAATTTTTTCCTATCCTAGAAGATGTTTTGAAAATTTATTATAAGCCAATAAAATAATTTTCAAGAAAGATAAAAAATGATTTCCACCAGTGGGATTCGAACCTTAGACCCCATGAGGGGAAAAAAGAAAACATCCAAATACACCAAATCCTCTCCATTTTTGTCATTGAACATCCACATTTATTTTCTCCTTTGATAAAAAAGATAATCAATTTCACCCTTTAAAAGAATAATAAGAAAAAGGTTAGCCCGCGAGGGGACTTGAACCCCTAACCTTCGGAGTTCTCCCCCATGACCGGAATCCGACGCCTTATCCATTAGGCCACGCGAGCAACTCTAGCATTTCCTTTAATTTAAGATGTTTAATTTTGAAAATTGATATTCACATTCTGTTTTGACAATTTTCATTTTTATTTAAAAATCATCAAACCTGACAAGAATGTACATAATGAGGAGAAACTTGAACAATCCAATTGTGTACTAACATAAGTATTGATTCAGTAAAAAATTGTTCTAAAATTGGTCCAATGCTAGGTTCTGATTGGGAATTGACTTCCATAACCAATAATTTACATAAAATAGACAACTGCTCATTGACCTGAATAAAAATAACAAAAAATGTTAGATCCGCGAAAAAATGCGGACGTCCGCAAATTTTTTGCGGACAAAAAAATTTTTTTTCGGATATTAAAATTAGATTGTGGACTGTTAAGAATCACTTTTAGATATCAGAAAATAAAAAAAACCTTCAAGATTGTATTTTTATCACGTTTAGGTCTACTCAAAAGTCCTTCCAATTTCTTCCAAGTAAATCCAAATTGATTTTCCCAAGCAGAAGGGTCTGAAGCAAAATCCACATTCATTGTCCAATTTTCATCACTCCATTTTTTATTAATCAAATCGCCAGCAAAGAAGTCAAAAGATTCCACATTTTGAGAGTTTGAGGTTGTCGAGGTTGTTGAATGTACTTCTTCTTCTTGTGAAGACTGTGGGGAAATATGTCCATGCCTTTCTCTAGAAGTAAATAGAGAACGAAAACGACGCATATTTAAATAAAAAAAAAGGGAAATTCTAAATAAAAAATAAAAAATAAAAAAACGAAATAAAAACGAAAAAAAATCCCAAAAATTTTAGATATTTTAAAATTTAGAGATTTCGTTTAGTTGACATTTTGACATTTTAATTCATCCAATAAATCAAAATGGTAACTTACACTTAAGCTAATTTTTACCGCCTATTTTTTCTCCTTGTTTTCTCACATTTCTTTACAAATTTTGCATCTTGTGATTTATTTTCTTAATTTCTTTCATTCCAATTTTAACCAATCATGTCAGGTGAAAGAGCAAAGGCAAGAAGAAGTGCAGAGACTGACAGTCGAGATAAACGCTTTCTTGGAAGTATTCAATCAATTTTGGATCCGGGAAGGTCTGTTTCGCGTCCTCGTCCTAATGGAACGAGGAAAAAGTCGTTAGAAGCTCCTAAAGAATGCAATAATATTAACGATGCTTTGGAATCTTTAAATTTGTCAAATTCTGATGTTTGCGTTTCTTTGGCGGATGTTAGTGAGTTTTTTTTTGTTTTTTGACTTTTTAGTTGATTTCGGGTCTGGAAGCCTTTCTAAGGGATGAATATTGTATTTTATCTTTCTTTTAGCCCCATACTCATTAATCGGTTAACACTTTTGACTTATTCCATTTTTTCCGCCAAAATTGGAAAAGTCCGCAAGTTTTGTCTGCAAAAATCACAACTTTAATTTTCGCCGTAGTCTTTTCCCTCATTTCTTGAAATTACCTACAAAAACATTTTTAAAGTCTAAATTTTCATTAAAACCATATATTTCATTCAGAATCCTTTCTTCAAAAAAATTCTGGTAATTTAACTGAAAGTGATTATTCTAAATTGGCAACTATTCTTTGTGATGCAGCTTTGGAGCAGAATGATATTTACTTTGTTCTTGATATTTGCACTGAACTTATTGGTTTATTTTTAGTTTTTTTTAATATTTAAATTTAATCTAAAAAGGTTTTTCAAACTAATTTTTGTCGAATTTGTTACCCGCAAAAAAAAATATTTTTCCAATATTAGAATATGGTGTAGTGGGAAATTTGTCTGTTTCCCCTCATGTGGGTCGAGGGTTCGAATCCCACTGGTGGAAAACATTTTTATCTTATCTGGAAAAATATTTTATTGACCAAAATAAATTTTGGACAGGCTAAATTGGCACTTGTAAGGAGTAGGGTGCTATTCCTGCGGACTTTTTTTGCGGACTTTTTCAAAAGACCTCGAAATAGTCAGAAGGATTATTCAGGACGGTTTTCCCATTTCCTTTGGCAAAAAAGGATTAATATCGAGTATATAAGAATTAAAAAAAAAGACTCGTCAATCCTTATTTCTTAAAAATGGAACTTGAACTGTTAAAAAATTTTACTATAACAAGACTGCATGCTAAACTTAATTTACCCGAAGAAGAGTGAATTTGGAACTGCAGAAACAACATTTGAAAGTTATATGGATGAATTTGGGTGGAAACAGCAATTTGGAGGAGATGACTGTTTTTATTATTTGATTTCACAGATTGTAAACAATAAAAAATATTTGTGCGAATAAAATTAATCCTTTTTGATTGATTGAGGCAAGCGAGGGAAATAAGGGGAAAAGTCCGCAAAAAAAGTCCGCCGGAATGGCACCCTACTCTTTACAAGTGCCGCTAAATTTAATTATTTTTACCTAATTTGACTTTTAAATCCTTTTAAGCTTTTTAAAAACCTAAATTTTAGCCTCTCAACATTTTCAAACTTCATTTTCTACCTGTCTCAAAGATGCCATCGGCAAATTTCTCAACGAAGAAGAATCAAAATTGCCAACCCTCCCAACAGTTTTGGCACAACTTTTGGTTAATAAATGGCCTAGAAAATTTAATAGAGCTTTGGAAAGTTCAAATTTGGTTTTGTTTACAATATTTAATACAATAATTGGATGGATTGGATTTTTAAATGAAATTTCCAAGGTTTTTTTTTAAATTTATTTTGGAATTGAAATGAACAGGATTCCCTTCTTTTTTGAATTACCCCCAAAAATCATTAGAAATTGGTTTAATCTCGTTTTGCCATCCCACTTGTTTTTTATTATTTTTACACTGTCCGCAAGTTTTGTCCGCAAATCAAAACTTTCCCTATAATATTCCTTTCTCAACATGGGGAATTTTTCATATTTCCTCAAAATTCGCTTTTTAGACCGCTCTCCTAGATTTTTTCTCATTTCCCCTAGAAATCTGCAAAAAAAAACAAAAATAGAAAATCTTGGCCCTCTGTCTTGGCCCTCTCAGTTCTAAATATTATTTTTAATTTTTCAATTCTAAATAATTTTTTTTTAATTTCAGAAAAATAATAAACAAGAAGCGAATAATGAAATTAATCATAATTTATTTTTAAAATGTGTAGAAGGTTTTTTTTAATTTTTTAAATTTAAAATTATTTAATTTAAAGGAATAGCCACGTTTTGCGATTCTGGTCAAAAATCTTTGTGGTTAAACAGTCCAGAATTATTTGATGATATTTACAATGTTTGTTTTGAATTGTTGGTTAATGATAATAATTCTATTGTTATTCCAAGGTTTTTTTAATTTTTATTTTGTTTTCCCAAGAATTAGGGAAGTGGACATTTTGTCCCAGTGGAGTTTTTTCGACATAACTCACCAGGGAAAAGTCATTTCTCTTTGTTTTTGGTATCATTCGACTCCTTACTTCCATTTGGTTTATCCAAAGTCGAAAAATTTGGGTTTTCCTCCAAAAATAACTAAATGGGACATTTCATCCCACTGACCATTTTTTCACGATAACTCACCTGGGAAAAGTCAGATATCGTTGTTTTTGGTATCATTCGATGCGTATCATTGAGTTGAATTGATTTATACCAAAATCAAATCGATATGACTTTTGTTAAGTTATTAAAGAAAAATACAAAAATTGAAATGGTGGTCCCTTGATTTTTCCCTTGATTTTCTTAAATTATTTTTAAAATAATTTTCTATTTTTTTAAAAATAGATCATTGAAATCTTCACTTTTAAATCTCTGCTTTCAACAAAGAAAATGGTCACAAGCTAATACACCAAAATATTTTAATGTTTCAACTCAAACAATTTCAACAGGGGGCTGAGGTTGTTTTTCTTGATTGAAAACGAGTTTTTCTCAAGTTTGCCAAGTTTTCTTTTTTTTTCTATTTAATCTTTAATTTTTCAATTCTTTTAACTTTTGTTTTTTTGCAATTTAAATTTTTTAATTTCACAAAAATTTTTTTGCTTTAAAATACCTCTTGTTATTTGTTTTTATTTTAATTATTTTTTATAACCCTTTTCCCTGTTCTTGTCTTCCCATAAAATCTAATTTTGCTTTCTTCTCTTTATTTTTCATTTTATTTCGAATTTTAAATTTATTTTTAATTGTTTTTTTGTTAATTTCTTGGGTCTGTGCAATTTTTTTTAAATTTTGGCGTTTTTGAAAAAAAAATTTATTTTTGGCGCACAGCCCCAAAAATAATTTTTCGGGTTTATTTTTTCTAATATTTTAATGGATCTATTTTTAATTTTTCTACTTGCAAAATTTAATTTTTTAAGCTCTTTAAATATTTATTTAGAAAAAAAAATAATATTTTTGTGATTTTCAATAAATTCATTGTTTTTTTTTTGAATAAACTAGAAGAAAATAAAAAAATATGCAACATTACTATTTAAGTGATTTAGAAAATTAAACAAATAATAAGAATAGAGAGAAGAAATAGTTAGTCTTGCCTTAGAATAAGCTAGAGCGGTCTTAGAAATTTTTTTTTGTGTTTTTAAATTTGCGGACATCCGCAAATTTTTTTGCGGACAATTTTTGCGGATCTTGTTTTTCTAGTCTAAAAAATTTTTGGACGCTCTAATAAGCACATAAAAAGAGATCGTTAACTACAAAAAGCTGGGGGAAATAAAAATTAAAAAAATAACACGTAAAACAAATATATAATTTCTATCAGGTGTTAACAAAATAAAGAGATCGGGCAAAATTGAATAAATACTTGTTTTTCATCTAAGCAAAAAAGCCCCTCAAAAAGACTAAAAGTATTTTAACGCGAGCCCGCTTTGCCGCAGAGCCATTAACCTATTTTAAATTTGTCGAACCTCATCAATTTTGGTACCATTCGACGTATCTCAACGAGCTGCGTCGGATGGTACCAAAATTGACGAGGTGCGATAATTATTTGACATAGTTATGGCCTTGCGGAAATGTGGGGTCGAGGTAGAGTAGCCTGCTCCCAACCAATTAAATCTCTTCAATTAAATATTTTTTTTGTTTTACCCGATCTTTAATCGTTGTATAATCTCTTTCTATTGTACGAACATCTCCAATGGGTTACCATTTCATTTTGTAGTGGATTAATTGTTGCGGTTATAGGCTTTGGAGGATTAACCCTTCGAGACTCTTTTTGATGTCGCAATGCAGCTATATTGACGCGACAAATAATACAACGCATTTCTTCACTTCCGCTCTTGTAAAGCGTCTAAATAAAAAAAATTTTTTTAATTGATTATCACATAAAATACAAAATTTTGTCTATATAAATTTGCGGACGTCCGCAAAAATTTTTGCGGACAAACATTTATTTTTTTTCTGAAAAATTTGTTTCTAGATTCCCAGTTAAAAATAAGTTTTCCAATATTCACCTGTATCAAAGTAATAGCACAAAGTCGACAAAAGACTTGGTGTCCACAAGGATAAGTTCGAACAGAAGCCCTTTGCGTCAGACAAATACAGCAACGATCCGATTCTTCAGGGGTGTTGCTATCCATCTCGTCTTCTGTAGATTCTTGTTGGAAGCGTTCTTTTAGTTTTTCCTGGAAAATTTTTTGAAAGTTATAAAATTTTGAAAATTTCATTTTTTATTTTGCGGACGTCCGCAAATATTTGCAGATTTCCGCAAATTTTTTAAATTTCGTTTTAATTTTTTTTTCGAACTTTCAACTTTAAAAAATATTTATTATTTTTTATTTTCTAGTCTACATAGCAACGACAATTTAATTTTTATACTTATTAAACTTTTATTTATCTTACAATTCTTTCCATTGTCGTCACTCGTGTTTTTTCCCCGTCACCGCCATTACTATTGGAACGCTTCCACCTGCCATTGTAATTATTCTCCATAGCTACAATATTGTTGTTATTGTTTTCTTTATTTTGTGATTGTCTACGAGACGTTAATTTTCTTTTTGAAGGTGTTCCAAGAGATTTTTGTGTTGGCAGTTTTGTTTTGGGGTCAGAATCTTGAGATGTCCCCTGTTGGCTTAGTAACTGAAATATAAAAAATAAAATTATTAATTTCTTTTTATTCCTGGAGTTAAAAAAATCCAGAAAATATATTTAAAGATGTGCGCAAAATTTGCTACAAAAATAACGCAAAAAACAACGCAAAAAAAAATAATAACGCCAAAATTTGCGCACATAATTTTTTTCCAACTTGGAATATTTTTAGTTAAGTTGGAAAATGTTTAGTTTTCCACTGCATATAAATTAAATGGGCACGGGTTCGAACCCGGTCGGTGGCAAACTTTTTATTATTAAAGGAAAAATTTTTAAAAGCTGAGGGAAATTAAATTCGAATAAATGACAAAATATCCCAGGCCATTAAGCCTTTAAAAAAATTTTTAATTTTAAAAACCCTCACCAAAAGTCTGCTTTTGTTATGCTTTTCACATTCAAATGTAGAATCATTGTTTTCCTTCTCTTCATTCAAATTATGAATTTTTCTTCGAACAGCATTAATCAAACCAGTAAGCATTTTATTGTTTATTTTTTTAAGTTGTTAAATTTTTTTAATTTTTAAAAAAATTTTTGAAGCAAATAGAAAATAGAAAAAGCAACAATAAAAATGGCAAGTTTATAAGGACAGAATTTAAAGTTAAAAAGGGAAAGGAATGAAGGAACACACAAATAGGAACAGACAACGGCTGTCTGTCTCTTTTTTTTGTTGATTGTTTAGAAAAAACACGTATTAAATATTGCAAGGCAGATGACTTACCACCACAAGACAGTCTAGTCTCTGTCTAGAAAAAGGAGAATTAATGGGTGGGGGAACGAAAAAGAAGAGAAAGAGGCCACGCCCACTTTTTAAATGTTTCTTGCCCTTTTACCCTTTTATTTTTGTCTAGTCTCGCAATCTGACTTATTTTTAACTAATGTCTGACGGCCACCACACATTGCTGAATGTGGTTGAAACCCCATTGTAATTAGAATGAGTTAAGAAATAGAATAGTGGCAGACAGACACTTAACTGTCTGGGTTGACACTCAAAAAAGAAATAAGGCGGCTGAACAAAATGTCAGGACAAAAGACAAGAAATTGATAAAATGCCAATTGAAGAGAAAAGAAGCTTCAAAATGAAGATAAATATTGAAAAAAAACAGGGGAAGAGCAGAAGTAGGAATGAAGAGGAAGAAGATGATGGAAAAATGAAGGGTGTGAAAATGATGAGGAAGGAAGTGGAGGCAAAGAAGAATAAAAGGAAAACACCCATTTTGGCATTTTGTCCAACTTTTCAGTGTTGGGCATTTTGTCGCCCTGGCATTTCCTCCATTTTCTTGTTTCTGACATTTTGTCACAAAGGCATTTTGTCCATAAAGGGGAAAAAACGAGAGACGAAATAGATAACAGAGGATAATGAAAAGAGACAAACAGACAACTAGACATTCGTCTGCTAACTGTCAAATTGAGAATGAGTCACAAATAAAGAAAGAAAAAAATAAATAAATACGAGAATGTCTGCACACAAAAATAGACACAACACAGAGAATGCGCCCAATTTATAATGAAAAAAGGCGGGGCAAAAAAAAAACAACACATTTTTGTTTGTGTGCGGATGCCATCCTGTCTAGACATTGTCTGCGAGTTTTTTTTATTTTGAAGAGTGGAAGGGACAAGTCTGGAACGGGCATTTATTTTTTTAAATCCAACCGAGAGAGAAAACATTTCGTGACGAACATTTTTCTAAGTGCAAAAGAGGATAAATAGAAGGACTTTTAGTTGAAATTAAATACTGCCACGAGGTAAAAGGCTTCTTTTTTTGTTTTTTGAGGGATTTTCTTTTTTTCTTTAAGAAGCAGCAGACAAATAAAGATTCTTGAAAGGGAATGGAATTAAAAAAGAATGATGAAATTAACATATTTATTTTTAAAGACCCCGTCTCCCCTCCTTAAGCCAAAACAGAATATTTTCAGAACTAAATCAGAATATTTTCAGAAAACCACACTCCGACAATTCACAGTTCACTAGGTAGATGTCTTTTACATATAATATCTTAATACAACTTAAATGAGGGTTTGTTAGCAAAAATTATTTTTACCTGTTTAAAATAAATTTATTTTTAAATTCTTATTTTTTAATTTCATTCTTCTTCCTTCTCTTCTTTTTCCTCTTTATTATTCAAATCATATTTTGACAATTTTTGACGTAATTCTTCTCGTCTAATTTTGATTTCATTAAAAGAAAGCTTTTTTGGATTTTTCCAGTGTTTGTAGTGTAAATCAAGCATTCCTCCAATAATTTCCTTTAAATTCAGAATTTAATATTGAACTCCAAAATAAAATTTAATCCCAAGACCCTAATAAACCCAGATAATTCAAAATTATTTTTTAATCCCAAGACTCTAATAACCCCAAATAATTCAAAAAATATTTTAATCCTAAGACTCTAATAGCACCTGAGCAAAATTAGCAGGAAAATTTCTTTCCTTCTCAATAACATGAGCATATCCTGGTTGTAATCCAAAATACACAGCAAAGTAGGGAAAACCTTTAGGTACTAAACCACGAACACCTTGACTTTGTCTTGGATTTTTGGAAAGATCAATTAATTTTTTGTTGACACTCCATTCCTTTTCTGATTCCATTATTGCTTTCTTAAAAGAATAAATAAATTATTTTATTTAAAAGAGCTTAATTTCAGTCAATTTACCTTAAAATATATAGGAGACAAATCGCCAACTTCTCTAGGTAAAGGAACACCTAAATTAAAAAAAAATTATTTTTAAACCAAGACTCTAATAACCCCTAAAAAGTAAAAATAATTTTTATAATCCCGACTCTAATAACCCCAAGTAGTCAAAATTTTAAATACCAAGACTCTAATATCTTAAAAATAATTTTAATCCTCAGACTCTAATAACCACAAATAAAAATCTCCAAAGCTCACATTCTATAGCCATATGTTTTTGTTCGTGTATATCCCTAGCACTTTCAAAGAAAACACAATCTTGGTCTTCATCATCTCTCCACATATTCACCAGACTTTTCATCCATAGTTGTATTTCCTCCCAAACATCTTCATCTAACAATAAAGAACTTGCACAATGTTCCATTGGTGAAATATAACAATGTTCGGGTGAAAGACCATCCCAATTGATAACTGACAGATAAGTCTGTGAAATTTTAGAAAGGTTAGGATTAATCTCAAGACTCTAATAACCCCTAATAATTCAAAATTTGAATCTCAAGACTCTAATGACCTCCCAATAAATGAAAAAATTTCACGACTCTAATAACAGCCAAGTTAAAACATTTTAATCTCAAGACTCTAATAACCAATAAATGAAAAATTTCGAGACTCTAATAACCCTTAGTCCACCCAGATTATAGTCCTAGACAATTAGAATTATCTCTTTCTCACCTTTCCACCAGTGGCCACAACTGCATGTTTTTCAAAAAGCCGACTTTCAATACATTTTGAACAAGAATCGAGTGTTCGTTCCACAAATTTGTGCTCTTAAATGAAAATTAAATTTTTTTTAATTTTAAAGAGATTATTTATTAAATTAATATTTTATTGCTTGTTTTTTTTAAAATTAAAATTAAAAAATTCGGCAAATTAAAAAAATTAAATTTAATAATTAATTCAACACAAAACACACAAAATTTAAATTTAATTATTTTTGTTTGATTAAAATACAATGACGTAAAACAGAAGATTAAACAAAAGAATTTCCCCAAATTTAACCTAAAAATCAATGACCAGTTCAAGTCAAGGTCATTTACGTGTTTCAGTTTAATTAAATTGTTTTACACAATTTGCGTCATTTTACGAGAAAATAAATTTTTTGTTGAAGAGATAAAATTAAAGGAATGTAGAAGGGTACTTTAGAGTCTTAAAAGGATGATGGGGGATCTTAAAAATTGTATTCAAAATTCCTAGGGAACTGGAACAGGTAAAGAACGAGGAAACTGGGAGGAGAGAAAATGACTTCATCCATTCATAAAAGGAGAAGGAAAACGGCAGAAGTCCAGAGGCATAGCACAGCGAAGAAGACTTAAAGTTGGCGAAGATCCATAACTTCCTAAAAATTGTAATAAAGATTCCAATAACTGGAAGCAGGTAAAATAACTTTTGAAAGGATGATTCAATTCGGATGAAGGTGGTACCATTCGATAGCTGAGAAAATTTGCTACAAATGAAACGAAAAAGAAAAATTTTTGGTAGAAGACATCGAGAGATATCGGCCTGGGACAAAGGTGGAAGTGTTCGTAGTCATCACAGAACTTGATTTTTTTTTCTTTTTATAAATTTGATCAAATAAAAACGAATACTTAATTAACAATGATTAATCTGATTAATTTTTGTATGTCCAAAAATAGAATTTTCAAAACTAATTTATTTTATTTAAAGTCCAACATTCCTTTCCAGTTTTGCATAACTCCCATTTTATTTTGGATTCTTTTTCCCCTTCTCAATTTCAATAAATTCTCTTCTCAATTTTATTTTGTCACGTGAATTGAAGGACAACAAGTTTTTCTTTTCAAAAATTATTCAAAAATAGAATAAATGATAAATAAATAAAATTAAAAAAAAAATTTCAAGAAAAGAGAGGATAATAAAGAAAAATTTCCAAAAACGGCGACAACAACACAAATTTGAAGAACAAACAACCACAAAATATATACAAAAATAAGTCCATCTTCTTCTTCTCAATCGTCTTTTCAATAAGCGTAAAAGAAAAATAAAATGGTTATGATAGGTAATCCTTTCGAGGGTTTAAAGATGTTTGGGCGCGGCAGAGTTTTTAGGCGCAGGGACAGAAATTTTCAACTGACAAGAACCTAGAACCCTAAAATTTTGTAGGGATCTCCTTTAAAGTGTTGACTAGGTCCATTATAAATCTCAAGATTTTTGGTAAAGTATTTCAAAAGTTATTGAGCAAAAATCAGTCTTAACTTGCAAAAATTTGACAATTTCGGTCACCTGAAGATCTTCGACCAAAACTTCCAAAATATCGGACGAAAAATTCTGAAATTTTTAAATAAATTAGAAAACACTCTGGGGGTCATCTAAACAAAATCTCTTCTCTGGATTTAAAATTTGCCAATTTATTTGCATTCGCATAACAGCTATTGCGCCCAAAAGTACCTATCCCTCCCCTATCAAGTGGAGCGAAGATTGTGGTGTGTTTGTTGCTGCAAGTTGTGAATACAAAAAAAAAAGAATTAAAGGCGTTTCTCTGATGGTCATGAATAATGCGTTTTGATCGCCTTTGACGAATACGTTGCGAAATTGGTATAAGGAGAGTAAAAAAGAAAAAGATGTGTTCAACAAACATTTTACCCTGTGGTTAAGAAAAAATAGAAAAAAGGTAAAGAGAGAAGTGATCACCCGCAGCCAAATATAATTAATACAGCCACATTCAATTCTCTAAAACAACCTCTTTTTAAGGCCGTATAGCAAATAAATTGAGAAAATATGATAAAAATTGTTTACAGGTGTAGATTTAAGGTTATTTTTGTTGACAAATAAATATTTAAATATTAGGGAAATGACTGACAGACTTTCATTTAAAAAAATTTATTTCCTCTAGAATTTAAATCGCAAAAAATATTATTTCACAAATTACAAAGACAAGCTAATTGACTGAAAACGTCCACAAAATACCCAGAATAGCACATAAGATCAAGCAAAACCTTTTCTATCGGATGAGATCCCCTAATCCCTTCGCGTAGTATTTTGATCATTAATCAGTTAATGTTTCTTGATCACTGAGACATAGAAAAATCTTACTCTCATGCTTATTAATATCCATTAATACACATCTCCCACATGTACAAGCTCCAATTTAATTCAAGAATAGGAATTATTAATCTTATTGGTCAAAAATCATTTAATCATCAACCTCTCCCTATTTACTTAATACTTCCCCACTATTATTTTCTAGAAATTTATCCTTCTAATAACCCTTAAAAATGTATTATTCAACATTAACTCTATTAATAACCCTAATAATACAAACAGCAAAGTCAACAACAGAATGGTTTGGAGATGCCCGTGCACATATGAACCCTCCACAACAACCACCATTTTACGACATTGTATATGATGAATCAGGTAGAAAAAATGATAAAAGAATATTCAAAAATATTCCTTAAAGATTGCCCCTTCGGATTGGAAAGCATCGCAATCCCTGAATACGTCTATTTTGGAGAAATGATTGCAGCAAAGCCAGTACGTGAACATTCCCTGTGTTTACAATTTTGTTTGGAAACAACAAGATGTAAAGCTGTCAATTACTTTGAGTCGATTGGAGGAAAGAAGGTAATTGAATAAATAAGAAAAGTAGATAAATCATTGAAAAAATCATGCTAAAAATAAAGTTCATGGTCAAGCAGTACATTAACATGAGTACTAGTGTCCACATAGGTAGTAATGAGTGTGAAGATAAGGAAACAGGCAATTTGAGAAGAGAACAATAATCCCACAGCTTTGGGGTCTCATAGTCTCGCAATTCTGAAGAACCAAGAAAAGTAGTCCTTGTGAGTTCTCATATCGTGTGAGGTCTCATAAACTAAAAAGATCAGAATCAAAGAATAGCCACGCATCTTTATAGGGTCTCCCATTTAGTTTTTGCAGTAAATGTCCCTCATCGACCACTATATTAACGACAAACCAACAAAGTCATTTTTCAATTTTTAGGACCAAAAAACAGGCTTTTGTGAATTACTAGTAGAAACACAGTATGACAACCCCCGTTTAATGCGCCCATTCAAAAAAGCAACATATTATGAGAAAATAAAGTGCCGCACTTCCGTTGAAGGTGAAGAAGCAGGAGAACCTTTTGAATTTGATAATAGCAAAGGAAAAGATTTATTACAACCTACAAATATTCCCGTTGAAAGAAGGCTGACAGAACAGAAAGAAAATGGAAAAAATGAAGAAAATGGGGGAAAATTAATTAATGAAGAAAATAATAAAAATAAGAGTAATGAAAAAATAGATAAAGAAAATAATAAAAAATCATCAGAAAAAATGCAGGGTAAGTTTTTAAAAGAATTAGAAAATATTTTGGGTCCCATTAGATCAACACCCCCAGAAACAACACCCAGTTAAAAAATTAAAAAAAAAATTTTCCCCAGTGAAAAAAGTAAATTTTTGAAAGTTTTTGGACACTAATTTTTTTTATAATCATACAAAAGTGAATTAACTTTGTATTTTTTGTAGTTAATTTAATGCTCTATTTAATGAAATAAAAATTAGAAAAAAATTTGGATTGGTCATTGAGTTATGAATTTTAAAAGATTTGAGGTCCTGCACTATGGGGAGCAAAAAAATAATTTAAAAAAATTTCAAAAATTATAAAAAATTCAAAATAGGTCCAACAACGCATAATAATGAATTAGAACGACAAAATCAAGAAAATGAGAGAAAAGAAGCTTTAAAGAAATTATCAAAGAAAATACATGAATTTAGCTTATTATTGAGAAGTAAATAGATTTGTATTTTTTTAATATTTGTATTTATTAACTTAATTTAAAATAAATTTTTTTGGTCTCTCGAAAAAATTAAAAAACCCCAGAAAATTTTAAAAAATCCAAAAAATAATTTTTTCTGAAAAATGCGAAAAAGGTGACATTTGGTCCCATTTTAATTTATTGGTTTAAAAATTTTTTTTTAAAAATTTCAAAAAAGTTAAAAAAAAATTTCCCCACCTTTTACCATCATTTGGCGTTGTTGAGAGTCACTATCTTCACGTCTACGCTTCTTCCGACTTTCCAAAGTGTCATCGAAAAATCCTTCTTCGTCTTGTCGGTTTTGGGAGAATATCTTTAAAATTAAAAATAATTTGAAAAAGAAAAAATTAAAAAAACCTCAGCAGCACGGTTGAACATTGAAATTTGGTCTTCAGCAGTTGTTCTCTTCTCTTCAGCAAGCATATCATCCAAGCTTGATTGTTTTGAATATTCTTCTTCAACCACACCCATTATATGCTTTCTAGATTCGTCTTTGATTTTATTTGACTAAAATAGAAGGAATTGATAAAAATTGTTTTAAAATAAAGAGACTTGAGAAAAAGGAAGGCGTGGAGAGATTGAAAAAAAAATTGAGAAAAAAAAATGGGAGGAATCGAAGAAAATAATGTTAAGGGCCATAGCTAGAGAGATCGAGATTTTTAAAATGTCTGGGCCTGGACAAATTTCTAATCAATTGGATCGGCCTGTAAAGGGAGTCGAAGAAAACCTAGTAAGCTCCAAAAATGCCTAGACCTGGACTCATGGTATAGGAAAGACCCAGGCGATGG
This sequence comes from Meloidogyne hapla, assembly GCA_000172435.1. Taxonomy (NCBI): domain Eukaryota; kingdom Metazoa; phylum Nematoda; class Chromadorea; order Rhabditida; family Meloidogynidae; genus Meloidogyne; species Meloidogyne hapla. The sequence continues at coordinate 26,429 of ABLG01000043.1, read as the reverse complement.
TCAAGTTTCAGCTCGATCTCTACTAACTAGAAAATTTTCATAAAATCGCCTCAAAAATATTCAAGGGGAATCTTCTTACGTACTTAAAATATCCCCAACTAATCACCTTCATAATAAAAAAAACCTTGTTTTGAGCAACTGCTGGTCTTGTTAATCCACCCTTTCTGTCCATTTCCATTAATATTACAGGCTTCTTCTCGGTAGACTTAGCTTGTTCAGTTTCACCATTTTTAGATTTAATTTCAATAATGCCTTCTTTAAGTCTTCTTTTTAGTTTTTCTACTCTTTCCTAAAAAAGTTTAAAATAGATTCGGCAGATTTATGGTGGGATTGGGACCAAATGTCAGCTCAGGTAAAAAGTGGGATCAAAAATCTGTTCCGGAGGAAGAGTCTACCAAATAGCATAGGAAACAAACTAGGGATGGAAGAACTCCGACTCGGCTTATTCCCATTTATGGCCCTCCGATTGCCTTTTCTAAAATTTAAAGGCGAGCGCAATCAGTCTCCTAGAGGGTGTCACGAAGATTGACTATCAAACAGCATAGGAAATAAAATAGGTAGAGCTCCTGACTGGAAGAGCTCCTGGCCCGAGCTTATTTCAATTCTTGGCTCCCGATTGCCATTTTAGAAAATCAAAGGCGAGAGAAGCCAGCCCATTCTCTTTCAGGTCACTATAACCAGAACTACCCATATTTCTAAATTTATAAAATAAAAAAACCTTGTCTCCCTTCAATTCAGCCTTAATAATGCTAGCACTCAAATTATTTCTTTCATCATGAGTCATTTCTCTGTATTCTTTGACTTTTTCACTGCCAGAAGTGCAAGAAGTACTCGCCTCCATAACTGTTTGATTCCCATAAAATTCATTTTGCGATTTTTGACTAGCCCGGACAAAGTCCTTCCCAGCAGCAAATGTAGGTCCAAGATTTCGAGCCAAATGAGCATCTATCGGTTTTGCTTTGACTGCTTCTTGTGGATAAAAATCTTCTTCGTCATCGTCAGGTCTGCACATTAAATAAGAACGCTTCATTGCTGAAAATTATTAGAAACAATAAATGAAATCGAAAATTTAAAACAAAAGAAGCTTGATAAAATTTTGAAATTTCAAAAAAGAATTTTAATCGAGAAAAGACAAAGGAAATTAGAGAAAAAGAGTAAAATATAGGATAATTGATCTTTTTTGCTTAAGTTACCATTTTGATTAATTGAATTAATTAAAATGTCAAAGTGTCAACTAATTAATATCTCTAATTTGAAAAATTTTTCAGTTGATATTTTTCTTAATTTTTCGTACATGCCCTTTCTTTAACGTTGTGTTTGCTCTTTCATCTTTTTTACTTGCTCCTTATTTAACCTTTGTAATCCAATCAATCAATAAAGATTATTATTGATTGTTTTTCGACTTTTCCATTTATTTCCAAAGTCGGACTATTAAGTGGTTGATGAAAGAGGGGAAACGCTTCATTCTCACATACCTCATTTATTTTTAATAATTTATTTATTCAGCAATTTCTATTAAAAATGGAGGAAGACTTAAAATCATTTATTAAACTTCCTTGGTTCAAAAAAGAATTGATCAATTCATCTGATTTGGAAATACTTCCTGCGCGTTACACTGTTCAATATGTTATGGAAGAGATGTTTATTTACTTTGAGAAGCGTTTAACTCAAATTGCTGATGAAGAATCTCTGGTTATTTAGTTTTTTGGGACTTGTGAAGAAGTTCTGGCTTTTGTTGCGGACTAGTCAACACCTTTAGACTTTCTTCATACAAAAGGGCGTCTGAATACTGTAGGGATCCGGCTGGGCTGCTTGGCCATGGCTTTGATTTTTCCTGTTCCCAGAGTCGAGGCCCAGACATTTTTTCGATCTTCAAGGTTTTTCCAGGAGTACCCACGATCCGGCCCAGGTCAAAAGTTAAACCCAGAGTCCAGGCCCATTCTTTTAAAAGTCCTGACTCCTATTTCTAGATTACAGTATTTCTTGAAAAAATCCGCAAGAAACGCCAGTACTTCTTCTCGGGTCCCTCTTTCTAACTTTTCTAATTTTTGCTTTTTAGGACAAACTTTTAAACAAATCATTCAAAAGAGGAGAAGATTCGTATCTTAATAGCCTGCTAAGAACACTTTTTGGTCTATGTGAAACTTGTCTGCCATCAGTCCTAAATGTTTTGATTAAATGGTATGAACACCAACAGAGAGTTTCAATCAGTCAAGTCGGGTAAATTTTTCATTTTTAAAAAATGGTTGGATTCAAGTTTTTTGGGTTTTTGTTCCTAGCTTGGACTTTACTAGTATAGAGTTTGTTTTCTGTCAATTCTAGGTTAAACTGCCAGTTCTAGATCTAATGCGGGACCTCATCTCCTGGAACCGTTTTCTTCCTGTGAAGTGTTGGGTCCTATGGTGGGCTTGTCTTCTTCCTATGAACGCATAGGTTATTTTTGGACGCAAACGCTTTCATTTGACGCATATACCCTCATGGGACGCATCTCCTTCACTAGATCCTGAATTTGTACAACCCACAGAATACAAGAAATTTACTTTAAAACATATAATTCTCCTTTTTCAGTGAAGTCAGAGATCGTGCTATAAAGAAAACACTTGTTGCCAGCTATCTATTTTGTGTTGTTCTAATCGAAATTTTGCTTCAAGTCCACTTCCACCCAACCGAATGTCAAGCACAAATCAATTTTATTGTTGGGACTTCTTTCAATCAAATATCTTACAAAGACTCATCTGTTTTTGGAATTAATTATAATAATAGTTTGATAGGTTTGTTTTTAGTTTTTGCGTTTTGCGGAGAATTTTTGCGGACAACATTTACGCACAACAAAATTTTTTGCGGACAAATTTTTAACTTGCGGACAGGATTATGGAAATTGCGGACAAATTTTCAATTTGCGGATTTTCTGCATTTTATCAACTTTCTTTTCATTTTTTCTCAATTTTTCAGTTTCTGAAATTTTTGCTGAAGTAATTGGTGTTTTATCCCAAACCCATTGCAAACTCATCCAAAAATACTTTATTGACAATTTAAATGAATTACGCAAAGAAATACCGGTTAATACTCATTCTGTGATTTGTCTTTTAATGGGAATGAAATACTTTAGAATTAAGGTAAATTTTGTATTTTTTAATTTTTTCAGAATTTTTTTATTTTATTATTTTTTAACAGAAATTTTATATTAAACCAGAATTCTTTATTTTTATTTAATTTTTGTATTTTTATTTTACCAGAATTTTTCTTCTTTAAGACCATAATTTTGTATTTTCTTTTTTTCGAAACCAGAATTTTTGTATTTATTTAAACAGTGTTTTGTTTCTTTTAAAAATCAGAATTTTTATTTTTCTTATTTATCAGAACTTTTGTATTTTTCTTTTGTCAGATTATTTTCTTTTTAACACCAGAATTTTATATATTATTTTTATTTTTAACAGAATTTTTGTATTTTTCTTTATTCAGAATTTTATTAATTTTTTAATTTTTTTAAAAACAGACTAACGAAATATCTTCACTAGAAGAGGGCATCGCCTTTTTAGAAGAAATTGGTTCATATTACCTCGAAGTAGATTTAAAACAAAAAGATTTGAAACATGCTTTGGCTGGATTATTAGTTGAAATACTTATACCGATGGCTGCGGTTTGGAAATTTTTTTTTAATTTTTTTTGATTTTTTTTTTTGACTAAAAAAATTTTTTAGCAAATAAAAACTGAAGCAAATGTTCCTGCTCTAATTGCTTTTGTTGATAAACTTTACAATCCAACATATGATTTAATTAATAAAAAGCAGCATAAATTGGTATATTTTTAATTTTTTTAAATAAAATTTATTCTTCTATTTTCGAGAGGGATAAATTCATGAGGGCTTAGATTCAATTTTTAAGCGCATTTTTGAATTTATAATTAATTTAATTCTGTAAAAAATATCCTGGAATTTTCTTTTTTTAGCTCGTATTCTTGTAAGACCAAAAATGTTCTCGCTCTTTTTTACTTTTACTACGCTTTCTGAGCTTCCTGTATTTTTTTACTCTAAGCGCCGTATTCTGAACTTTCACTAGGCTTCTTCCCCTTTCCTCCCAATTTTTAAATTTTATTTTTAAAAGAAACTTCAATTCTATTAACAAATTTTTCATTATTCGTTCAGGCAGCTTATCCTCTTCTAACCTGTTTATTATGCATCAGTCAAAACAAATTTTTCCTTTCGACATGGGTTCAATTTCTTAATCTTACGCTCGGTATTTTTTAAATTTTATTTCTATATTTTTGTATTCCAGCAAATCTCAAAAACAAGGATTCTAGAATTTCTCGAATGGCGTTGGAATCACTTTATCGTCTAATCTGGTTTTTATTTTAATTTTTTTCTGCTTTAAAAATTTCTTGCGGACAAATTTTGCGGATTTTTTCCAATTAAAAAAAATTTTTTTTTGTAAATTTTTTTAAAATTTACTCTTAAGGGTCTACACAATTCGTATAAGCTGTGAAGGCAACAGCGTAACTCGAAGCCGTTTGGAAGGCATTTGTGCGAGTCTTTTCCCTCGTGGTTCTAGAAATGTTGTTCCAAGAGATGCTCCTCTAAACATTTTTGTCAAAATAATACATTTTATTTCTCAATATAGAATTGATTTTGCGTTTAGGGTTTATATTTATTTTTGTATATTTTCTGTCCAAGTTTCACAATTTTCAAAAAAATTTTCAGGAAATAATTTATGACCTGTTGGGATGCTCAAGAGCCTCGTCAAGAACCCTTTCAATCTATCCCGAACGTATGAATATTGGCATGCGTGCTTTAATGGTCATATTTGATGGATTACAGCAAAATGAAAGTCCTCCAGGAATGCCTCGTTCAATAGGTTTTTTAAAAATTTATTTTTGAGTTTTTATCAAATTTATATCAATTTCTAAAGGTTTCGTTCCCTTTGGAACGATTCAACGCCAAAAAAGAAGTTATTTGACTCAACCATTGTCAATTGAAACTGCTATCTCCCTTGGACTTGAACAATACTATCCTGCATGTAGAAAAGCTTTTGACTCAATTTTGCGTACTTTGGATGCCCAAATTGGACGTTCATTTATGTTGACAGCAGCGCATGTTCGGGGGAAGGAATACAATGAAGTTATTAATTCTGAAATGAGAGCAAAATTGGATCTTTTTCGGACTTGTATTGCTGCTATTCCGCGTTTTCTTCCTGATCCTATGTCTCATCAGGTTTTTTTTATTTTTCTAAAAATTTGGGCCTTGTCCATTCTATGGGTGCAGTTAAAAATAGGTTTTCATTGGATTTCAATGTTGGGGCTGGTTTTTTTATCTTTTCGTGTTCGCGACCTATACCATTTGGTCTAGGACTTCTCGTTAGTCTATTCATGAATATCATGGGTTTTCTGAATTTTTTAAAAAATTGTCTATAGCTATGGGACGCATGAACTAGAAAAGAATCAAAATTGTTTATTTATTTTCTTCAGGATTTGATAGAATTTGTTATTCGTATGTGTGTTCATGTAGATGAAGAAATTCGTTTAACAGCCTATCAATCACTTCAAAATTTGGTTGCTGAATGTCCAGATTGGAGAGAAGATTTATTCCACATTTTTCTTCGATTTTTAATTAATCAAATACAGGTTTTTTTAACTTAAAAAATTTTTTGAAATTTTTAAAAATTTTTTAGGATACATTCCCAACGTTATTAGAATCAATGGTTCGTTTATTACTTCAATTGCTTTCAATTTGGAAATTAAATGTTATTGAACATCAAAAGAATGAATCGATAATGTTAAAGCTTTCAACTAATAGAGTTGGTATTAGTTCTCAATCTTCAATTTCTGAAAGTTGTGAGTTTGTTTTTTATTTAATTTTTAAATAATCAAAATTGGTTCCTCAACGGAAGGAGTTCGGAAAGTTCTTTTTATAAAGTTTGTAAATTTTGTCAGCAAGTCAACTAATTGCGGACAAAATTTGCGGACTTTGTTCGGGGAACCTAGAAATTTCCAAGAAAATTTTTTTTTTAATTTCTAAGAAAATTTTGTAGCATAGTTCCTTCTCTCCTCTTTTTACCCGTATTTTCCTGGTTGATTTTCCTGTACTGAAGAATTTTGGGTTTTCAGAAAGAAATTTTTTTTCTTCATTTTAAGGTGAATTAACCAACTCACGAGCATCAATTGAACGTTATATCAGTGCTACAGCTTTTGCTCTTCATTGTATTGAAGGTCTTGCATTAACACTTTTATGTCAACTTAGACCACAAATTAAAAGAATGGCAATATCTTTGTTATACGAAGTTAAAGGATTTTTGGATCTTTTTCCGCAAAAACATGTATTTCTTTTAAATTTTTATTTTTTACTAAAAAATTTTTTGAAGCAATACGAGACCCCAGTTATTGAAGTTTTGGATGAGGCAACACCTTATGTTATGGAAAAATATATCCAACACGTTTCGGAAACTGAAAAGGTTTTTTTTTATTTTATTGATTTTTCTATTGAGATGTGTTAAATAAAAAACGACTAATTTTTGATGCCCAAATCCCTCCGAAATGTCTAAAATAAATAAAAATTAAGCCATCTTTGCTTTTTAACTAATCAAAAACATGTTTTTCTATAAAATTAAAAATCATTTCCATCAACTGGTTACGAACCCTCAACCCCATTTTGTCAAAACCAAAACATATCCCACTTAACCAAATTGTCTTTAAATTTCTATTTTTTCAGAAAACTTGGCACAAAGATTTTGCTTCATTTTGTGAGATTGTTTCAAATATTGGAACTGATCCACTCTTGGTAAATGAAGACCATGGAAATGAATATTTGCGTTGGGATGTTTGGGCTAGCGCTCTTTCTGGTTTTTCTGAGCATCGTTTTCTTCCTTCAAAGTGCACCGTTGCAATATCTGTAAATAAATTTTTTTTACTGACTTTTTGTTAGTTTTTCTGCTACCTTGACCTTCATTTTTCTGCTTTGAAAAATTAAAAAAAAATTTTTTTTTTAATTTTCTAGTTTGCCTGGCCAGCCCTGCTTATTCGCTTCAATTATTGTCATCAAATAATTGACCCAAAGTATTTTTTTTAAATTAATTTTAATTATTTATTTCTTAATCTTTTTAAGCAATCCACAAAATGAAAATCGAAGTTCTCTTTTACGAAGCAGTAAAAGTCGACATACAAATTGGCCACTTTGTGGAGATATACTCAGCCATGAAAATTATTTGAGTTTATGGCAAAAATATATTGTAATGGTTTTTGGCCTCTTCCAATCAAAAACGACATTTTTATCAAATCCAACTTTAATTAGAAGCTTCTCACCGTTAGTTTTTAGATTTTTTCCATTCTTATATTTTTGTAATATTTTTGTAATCAATGAATTTAAAAAAATTTTTGACGTTGGGTGTACTATAAAAAACGGGGGTTCTAATTTTGGTGATTTTCCTGATTTTTGAAAATTCAAACAAATTTCTTTTTGAGTCTTAAGCTCAAAATTTTTCTTTTATTCGTTAATTCTAAACTTTTTTTTCCACGTTGCTTGCTCCTATTTTCCAATGGGTTGCTTTGGGGTGGATATTGGATCCTTTAAATTTTTTTAAAAAATAATAAAAATTCCCTAAATTTTTATTATTTTTTAGAAGCTGTGATTCTTCTGAAGTAAATAAATCAATGATAAGCTCAGTCAAAATGACAAGGACAGGATTGTTAAATTGTTCTCAACTTTTACAAAAAGCTTCAATAATGTTTAAAATTTAAAATAAAATTTTTAAATGTTATTTTTTTATTTGAAGGATTCGATGGGAGGCTACAGACATTAAAGACGCTGTTGTTCTAGGAATGGGTTCAATGAATCCAGAATGTTTTGAGTTTGTTTTTTTTTAATTTTTATTTTAAATTTTATTTTATTTTTGTAGGCTTCTTTTTGAAGAATTCAATCTTAAAGGAATTTTGAGAGAAGTTGGAGAACGCAAAAATGAGACCAATTTAAGAAGAAAAAAGCGTAAAGACACCCTGAGACTGCAATTGCGTAAGTTTTTTGAAATTAGTTTGATGGATTTTGAAGCTTTTGGATTTAATTTTTGGAGAATAAATGTCCGGGGAAGGTTGCCGAAAAGATTTCAAAAAAATTTTTTGTCTGCAAGAATTTTTTTGTCCGCAAGTTTTATCCGCAAAAAAAAAAATTATTTTTTCAGTTAGAATTCTTGAACTTGCCCTAACCCGTGGATTATTTGACCACGCATTTTTTGACCGCCATTCTGGTTCGCTATCTCCTCTTTTACTTGAATTTATTGAATCTGTTCGTTTTCATGTTGAATCTGAAACGGTAAAAATTTCAAAAATATTTTTTTTTAATTTTTATTTTTTCCTTCAAAGATTCGAGATGTTAAAACAATGAGAATTCATTTTGCTAAAGTTGTTACAGAAATTGTCTGCAGTGTTCCACGTATTTTTTAGAAATTTTTAAATTATGTTTTTATTCATTTTTAGTTGATTTACGTGAAAATCTGTTACCAATGGATTTGCGACGTTCTTTATTTTTTCTCTTCTTTTCCTGGTGCAGTAGAATTTTGGCTAATTCGACTGATAGAAGGTTTTTAAATTTTAATAAATAGGAGGATTTTAAAACTGGAACTGGGATATTTTGTCATTAAAAGGCATCCACCAGTAGTTTGTGGGTTTCCCCAGAAATCTCTTTCTATTTTTCCCCTAAAGAACGAGGTCCTGGCCATGGCCTGGTTCTTTCCTGTACCCAAAGTAAAGGTCCAGGCATTTTTTGAATTTCCTGGATTTTTCTGTGACTACGGACCCAAGATCCGGCCTAGGTCAATAAATCAAACTCAGAGTTCCAAGCCCAGACTTTTTTAAGTCTCGATCTCCAGTTTCTCCAAATTAGATCTATCAGAAATCTCTTTCTATTAGAGTCTGGATAAACAAGTTCTCATAGTGTTAGGAATAAAATAAAAAAATAATTATCAATTTTCATCAATTTTGAAAAAAGTTATGGCAAAAAGAAAAAGTACGGCTAAATTGCCGCACCCTGTAAATTAGAGCCTGGACTTATCGTTCATTTCTTTAAAAATGACAAAATGCCAAGAACGCCGAAAATACTCTAAAATAATAATTTTTTTTTAAATTCTTCTTTTAACTTTAAATTTTTTTTTCAATTTTGTCAGCTTTTTTAAATCTTTAATCAGAACTTTTTTAATATCTTTTTTTAATTTTAAGAAAAGAAAATGATATTGGCATTCATGTTGAACAAAAAGCAATTCAAGCAATGTGTGCACTTTTTTGTGTTGGAAGTATTTTTGAATGTCAAGGACAATTTGGGGATGAAGATTATATTTTGCGGTGGATTGAAGCTTTGTTATCTTCTAATAATTCAACGGTTTTATTTTTAAATTTTTTTTCTAATTTTTTGGGGTTCATTTTGCTGTATTTGGACGTGTTCCAAAGCCAAAAGTAAAAAATAAAAAATTATTTTATAATTTCTACCTGTTGGGATAATTTGTCATTTCTTTATTTTGGGACAAAATATCATCACTATTATTCTCGATTTAGCGCTCGGCGCCTTATATTCCTTCTAGTTTAATTGTAAGAAGACCCACAATGCTCCCAATCGTATAAATGGCATTGTAGCGTCCCAAAATCAAGAGGTGACAAAATATCCCAACAAGAAAAATTGTCTTTGTGGTCACTTGTTTGAATGGGGGTACAAGTACAAATATTGCCTAAACTTTTAAAAATATAAATTTTTTTAAAGATTAACGGAATTTGTGAAGAATTGCTTTGTACAATGCTCCATCTAAACGAAAATTATCCTCAATTATTTGAAAAAGTATTGCAAATGTGTTATATCAAAGACGAGCTTGTTGGATCACGTTGTTTTCGTTCCTTGGCGTTGCTTTTTTCTCAAAGGTTTTTTTCTTATTTTTTGTAAAATTTTTTAATTAATTAAAGAAAATTTTTGAAATTTTTTCTTCAAAGAGGGGCACACCTTAGCCTACCGCGGAGCTAATAACCTTTCCTAAAATTGTCGAACTTTGTTGATTTTGATACCCTTCGACGTATCTCAACGGGCGCAATCGAATGGTACCAAAATTGACGAGATTCGATTTCAATAAAGAAAGTTATGACTCTTGCGGTAAGGTGGGTCGCGGTATGTTGAGGTGTGCCCCATTACTTTTTTCTAAAATTTTTTGAATTTTTTTTTTAAATTTTTAACTTTTTTTTAACTTTAAAGAGAATATCCTTGTGAATTTATTTCTCTTTTATGCCTCTGTGGAACTTTTGCTTCAGATGCCGAAGATTCTTCAATTCGCCAAACATCATATTTATTTATTTCACTTTTAAGAAGACAATTTCTTGATATTAATTTATCTCCATTAAATATGTCGAGTATTTTGGAAGAAAATAAAAATGTTGTTGGAAATTGTGATGAGAGAACAAAGTAAAAAATTTTTAAATTATTTTTTTTTATTTTTTTTAATTTTTTCAAGTTATTTTTCTATGAGCCAAACATCTATAAGTCAACAATTAGCAAAACAATATTCACAACTTACAATGCCTATATTTTCTGGTATTTTTTAATTTTTAAAAATTTTTTTTAATTAAATGGGAGTTTATTTTTTTTTTTTGCTTAAAATGGTGGGAAGTTACGGGAATAACGAGAAATTGAGGGAGTCAAAAAAACGAGTTTCCTAATTTTTCTTACATGGAAACGAAAAATTTTCTGATCCAAGTAGGCATTAGATATATAACTGAGGAATTAAAAACTGAAGCAGAGGAGAAGATGGAAGCCCTGTTAAATAGTCAAAGGTAAACGAATAGGTTAGACGATCCTAAACTTAAATTTTCAAATTTTCTCGTGACACTATATCCCAAAGGTATTAATTAATAATAAAAATGCTTCAAATTTAATTAAAAAATTTTTTTATTTTTGTTTCAGAAATTTGTTCAAGAATAGAATCTGCACGTCCAAATCGACAAGTTTCAATGTTAATATTTTTGCATGCATGGATAAAAAATATTGTTTTGATTGATAATTTTTGTGATATTTATTTATCTTCAGAAATACTCGAAAATAAAGAAAATACAAAAGAAGAAAATTTAAATTCACAAGAAAATGGTTGGGGCTCAGAAGAAGCAACACAACTACTTTTAAATAATTTATTATTTTTAACGGCTAAATTATCATCTGAACATGATAAAGAAATTAAAAAATTATGGAAATGTTTGGCAACAAATTATTCAACAAATTTGCCTATTATTGTACATTATTTATTTATGATGGTTTCTCTTTCGTTGGAAAACATGCTTCCACTGGTAAGAATAATTTTTGTATTTTTTTGTTTGTATGAAATTCTGATTTTACTTTTATGTTTGTGTTTTTTGTTCAGATGCAATTCTGATTTTACTTTTAGGTCGGTGTTTTGTTTAGTTATACTTCTGGTTTTTAAGTTAAGTATTTTGTTTGGATGAGATTCTGATTTTATATTTTTGTATTTTTGGATGAATTTCTGAATTTAAAGTTTTTGTTTTTTTGGACAATATTCTGATTTTGTTCTAAGTTTTTTTTGTTCAGATAAAATTCTGATTTTATAATTTCTGTTTTTTGTTTGTACTACAAAATCCTTGTTTAAAATTTTTGTATTTTGTTTTAATAAAATTCTGGTTTTATTTTTTAGTCTTTTGTTTGGATATTATTCTGATTTAAAGTTTTTGTATTTTGTTCGGTTGAAATTCTGATTTTATTTGTTCTTTGTTTTGTTTGTTTAAAATTCTGGTTTTTTACTTTTTGTGTTTTGTTTGACAAAATTCTGATTTTTTAATTTTTGTATTTTCTTTTTTCGTCTTCAGAAATCAGAATTTTTCTTAATTATTTCTATTTTTTTAAGGCAAAGAAAATATCAGCATATATTCTTGAAGCTTCTGGTGAAGACTTTGTTTCATTACTTGTTAATAATTTAGAAAATGTTGGAAAACCATTTAAACATTTAATATGTCGATCAGAAATGCCTCCATTTTATCGTTGGGAAAATGAAATTGATGAATTAATAAATGATGAAAATAAAATAAAAAAAGAAGAAGATTTTGATAATAAAAATGAAGAGTTTGTGACTGATGAATTTTCTGAAGCTTCAAAAAATTTTAAAAATGATGATCAAAATTTGGCTGCTACAACAACATTAAATAATTCATTAATTAAAATTCCAAAACAATTACCAATGCCTCCATATGGTGGAAATTATTCAAGACTTTCTTTACTTTTTCAAACACAACAAAATAATAATAATAATGGTTGTTTACTTTCGAGGTGAAAAAAAAATTTTTTTTTAAATTAAATTTTATGTAATTACTTATTTTTATGGCTTGAGTTCCTCCAAAAATAGGTTTTCCTTGACTTTTTTTTTTTATCAAACTAACCAACTCACGGCTATTTTTAGAATTTTTATTTATTAATGATATCTTGATTATTTTAAAATTTTATGGCATATAATTCACACGCCATATTTGGGCGGCCTTAAAATTGAGTTAATGTGGGAGGATCAGATAGGAACCTTCAAGGCGTGCCTCTACATCTAAGTTTTTCATAAACTAACTCAACTTTATTAAATTTCCCCTTTTTTATTTAAACATCAAACTTTCTGGACTCTCTCCTTATTAAATCGCTAATAGTCATTAAGCTTGTTTTCACAATTTTTCTACAATTTTTTAAATTTTTTTAAATTTATTTTAGAAGTCATATGTCCCTCTTTTTACTTTGCGATTTAATTGGATTAAAAACCTCAATCTGTTGGAATGATTATATTCCAAAATTGTTGCATATTGCCGTTTTAAATTTGGATTCCAATGACAAAATTATTTGTTTCCATTCTCGCCAAATAATTATCAATATTTGTCTAATGTTTATAGCAGAAGATGTTTCTCTTGTTCAAGTTGCTTCAACACTTCTTAAAAATCAGGTATGGTTTAAAAATTTTTTTTTAATTGGGAATTATCAAGTGCTTTGAAATTTCTATTTTGCTCGTCCTCGTACTTCGTACCACCCTTATTTTTTACCTCGTCCTCGTACTTCGTACCAAGGTACGAGAACGTGGACGAAAGGACGTACGACCTGCGAAGCACTGGTTATGACCCTATATTATGACCTTATACAGGACGCTAGAGTATATGCAGGATACCTATAGGACACTAGAGTATATATAGGACATATTTATAGTACGCCTATAGGACACTAGAGTATATTATATTTTTTAAATTGAAAAAATTTAGCTAAGAAATCAAGAAAATATAAAAGAATCAAATCTTGATGAAGTTGGATTAAATTTAAATAATTCAACAAATAATGGGCGTATTAATAGAATATCAACAAATAATAACAACAATAATAATAATGAAAATTCAAGTTTAGCAAGTGAAAGTATTGGAAATTCGCCTTATATAAATCGAGAAAAATTTAATAATAATTTAAATATGAATTTAATTCCAAATTATTATAAAGAACAATTATTTGCTGTAGATGCGCTGTTTTGTTCTAAAACTGAATTATTAAAATGTATTTTGTTTTGTCTTTCTCAAAAGTGAGTTTTATTTTTTTTAATTTTTTTAATTAATGGAACAAGTATTTTAAAACTAGAAATTCTTAAAAATTTGTGTGTAGGATTTTTTTTCTTAAAAATATTTTTCAAACCTTTAACAAGTCAAGTTGCCTCCTCTCTTGTTTATTAGAAGATTGGGCAAAAATAAAATTTCAAAAAGCAGAGAAGTAAACATATGAGACGCGGAATAGGTGGAAAAAAATTTAAAAAAAAAGATAAGTGGTTAGCCGAAAGAGCGGAATAGACGTGAGATGGAGATTGTCCATCCCTTTTTAGTAGATCACAAAATTGCTGAATTATTTCTGAATCTTTTCTGAATGACCCCTGTCCTGTCCTTTATCTATTTTTTATTTTTTTGGTTAATAAACTTTTCTAACATTTTAAGCAAATATGCAAGTCTATGGTCTTACGAAGATACCACACAAAGGTGTTGGATTACCGAAAGTTCCAAATATGTTGGACGTTTTGTTCAACGCCTTGTTGATTTTCTACAACCAAAATTACCAGAATTGGCAGCTAATTGGACTCAATTTTCTATTCATTTTGCTTTTAATATTTCAAATAGACATTATTTTGGTATTTTTTTTAATTTTCATAATTTTTTTAAGTTTGTTTAAACATCGAAGCACTTGTTTAGGTCTTGTGACCCGTCAGACCCATAAAAAACGTCCGTATAAATTTAAAAAACCTAAAGATAACTTTGAAACCCGAAAAATTGATTTTGGCCAGTTGAGTCTTAACAATTTGAGTCCTGGTTTGACTATATTTGAGGCTTGCTTGACTATTTTTCTTCTTTATTGGATGATACATTCTCATGGGATGCATGTCATAAACAAGAGCCTCTTGGCATTTTTCTAAATTTCTAATTTTTTTTAAATTTTAGGTCGTTCATTCCAAATTGCTGGATCTTTAGGCACTAGCCCTGTGCCTTTTATTCCTCTATTAATATCTCGTCTAGTTGATATATTTTCTGAGAATAATGATGAAACACAAAGCTTTATAATTGGTAAAATTATTATTCTTTTTATCTTAAATTTTTTTCAAAGAATTATTTATTTGTCTTCAACGAATGGTTCAATCTGTTGATAATAATTCCAAAACTTTTTCTAATGGACATTGCCGTTCAATAAGTTATACACGTAATTTTTGGGAGCCGATGGAAGCGAAGGATGAAAAGAAAGGTAGATTTTTATCATTTTAATTATTCACAGCCTCAAGTCATTTGAGTCTTAAACTATTTGACTTTAATTTGAGTCTGTGCCTCTTTTGCTCAAAAAAAATTAGAGTCTCAGTTGAAAATATGATTTTCGGCCATTTGAGTCTCCATTTTCGATTACTGGTTGTTCTTAACCATTTGAGTCTGGTGCTTGACTATTTGAGTCTTGTCATAGTTGTGTTTTTGAGTCTCCCCTTTAAATTTCTAATGTTTGTAAAACGGTTATTTTTCTTTCCATATTTCTAGATATTCGACACTCTCTATTACTTTCAAGTAATTTTGATGTAAAAAAGACACCCTTAAAAAGAAGCAGAAGTGCATCAATGCCAAAAATAAATAATGAAACAAATGCTTATTTAAATGAAGAAAATATACTTGCATTTGCCCAATTAGCAACAATTTCTCTTTTAATGTTAGAATCAAATATAGATAATGAATTTTTGGTTGGATTGCATACTTTTGATAAGGTGAGGGGGAAGATTTTGTGAAAAAAAAAATTTTTTTAATTTCCTTAATTTTTTTCCAACAGATTTTACAAGCTAGCGGAAACCAACGTTCAGAATTTCTTTCCCGTTTGGAAGAAATTGTAAATAAAAGTTGGGAATTACCAAATAACACTGAAATTGTTGCTTTAACTTTGAAAGGTGAGGAAGGTTTTTTTATTTATTTAAATTTCAAAAACATTCTAATTTAAATCAAAAACTTTCAAACATTCAACCAAACATTGAAATGAACATTTAGAAAATAAATCCAATTTTTTAATATTTTGGTAAACGTAGGAATCGAACCTTTGTCCACTTTTAGTTTTATACAGCAGGAGTATAATCCACTACACCAAGAAAAATTTTGTTTTATTATATAAAAATTTTTTTTGGTGTAGTGGATTACACCCCTGTTTTTTGATGAAAAGTGACAAAGGTTCGATTCCTTTGATTTCCAAATTATTAAAAAAATTTTTTTTTTGATTGTTTGTTACAAAAATAAATATAATTAGATATAATTATTAAAATATTTATTTTAAGTAGATTTTGTGGTAAAAATCTAATTTTTTTGATTTTTTTTTTATTATTTCCTAGGCATTCTTTACCCTTTCCATGGTTATGAATGTGCTATTTCTATATTTTCTAAATTCCTTTTAAATTTAAATCAAAAAATAGTTTGCTCCGATTCAAAAGAATCTTTTGCTTTAATTGTGACTGGTAAATTTAATTAAATATTTTAAAATTGGAAAGAATAATTTTTCACAGCTTCATTACCCTATTGCATTCAAAACTTCAATTCTCCAACTACACTAAGCTCTAAACTTGCACAATCTATTGCTGCTGTATTTTTTTTTAATATTTTTTTAATTTTTTAATATCATTTTTCTTTGTGTGTTTCAGCATTGTCGAACTGAACTTAATCAACTTTCAAAGAAAGGAAATGTTAATTTAGATGCTTTTTCTGATCATCCCCTTTCCAACTTGATTACGGTGAGTTTTCAATCAGTTTATTTAAAATGAAATTTATTTTTTGTGATATTTAAATGAAAAACTGGAGAAAACAAACACCACATGATTTTAACTTTGCCCCAAAAAAAATTAATTTTTTATAGTCCGCAAAAATATTTTTAGTCCGCAAAATTTGTCCGCTAGAATTTCTTGTCCGCTAGAATTTCTTGTCCGCAAATTTTTTTTCTGCAAAATTTTCAAGTCAGCAGAATTTATTTTTAATTTTTCTTTTTTTCCTAAAAAAAGATGATGGACCAATATCGTGAACAAAAATTTCCTCGTGACCATCCACAATGGACCAAATGTGTTATTAATTATTTATTGGATGCTTTTAAACCTGATACTTTTCAATTAATTATTGTTTTGACTGAAATGCTTGAAAGAAGTCCAATTGCTTTACATTCTAGTTTATTGGATATGTTGTTGTTGTTATTTAATTATGGAAGTTTAAATAATTGCCCTCCTGCTTATTTTAATTCTCAGGTATTTTTTGAATTAATCTTTAATTTTTCGACTGACATAAGAGTCTCATTATTTAAAATGGGTTTTCTGGGAAGCTACAAAAATCAAGTTTGTCCCAATTGAGATTTGACCCTATTGAGAGTTTGTCTCAATTGAGATTTGACCCAAAATAAAATTGACCCAAATGAGATTTGACCCAAAATAAAATTGACCCAAATGAGATTTGACCCATTTATAATTTAACTCATAAATTTTTTTCTTAAAATAGGTAAAATTAATTCTTTATTTATCTAAAGATTGTCAGAACTATTTTCAAACACATTCATGGTTCAAGTTCTAGAGAAGCTTCACGTATTTTTAAAGTTATATTGGAACAATGGAATGTCATTTCTGTTGATAAAATTTCCCAAAATGAGGTAAAATTTATTTTTTTTATTTAAAATTTTTTTTTATTTTAAAGAAAGATTTTTTGGCAAAAAGGAAGCCAGAATTTGAAATTCGTTTTGAAAAACCATTTTTACATGAAATTTTAGTTGATAAATTAAATTTGGATTCTTTTGGAAGTGCTAGACAAAAGGTGAATTTTTAATTTTTGACTGTGACATTAGAGTCTCATTATTTACTTATTAAAATGGGCTTTCTGAAACTCTAAAAAATAATTTTTGACTTAATTGAGATTTGACCCAAATTAAAATTGACCCAAATGAGTTTAAAATTTTTTTTTAATTTTTTAAAATTATTTTTTTAGATCAGAAAAAAACTTTTAACTTTATTTTCTGCTTTTGGATTACCTATTGGTGCTGCAACTAGACATCTTTCTGTGAGTTTATTTTTTATTATAAATTTTTTTAAATGTTGTTTTAACGGAAAATTCACTTTTTTCCCCACAAATTCTGCCCTATAAAAACTCGGGATTTTTTTTTTCAAAAATTTGTTGATTTTCCTTTATTATATTCCTTACCCTGATATTCCTTACCCTTGTTCATTATTTTAATTATTAGTGAGGGATAATTAATAGAGGAAGTTTACTTAATCGAGTGAATAAGATAGTTGACTTCCTTTATAAATAATGGCGCCTGGATATATTTTTCGTGTACCCAAATGTTGGTCTTTTACACATTTCTTCCTTCCTGATCTTCCCGATTAAAGGGGTTTTTATTAAAAATTTTTAAATAAAAAAAAATTTTTTTCCTAATTTTAACAGCTCTTATCAAAATCTTTCACTGATATTCAACAAGAACAATTGGTTGATATTAATATTGAAGGGAAAGAACAGAAACAACAAAATTTAAACCAAAAATCATCTCAAGCAAAAGATGAATATATTTCTACAACACAAACAACAAATCCATCAAATTTGGACAGAATGTCAAGTCCTAAAAGTTTTGGAGGTGGAGGAGGTCCTTCATTAGGAAATTTACAAGACCATTCTAGTGCAAATAGTTGTGAATTAGTCTCTTTACGTACAACAGACTCTTTCCCTAGAGTTTTTAAAGAATTTGATTTTCTTGAAGCTGAGCATGATTCTGTGTCTGAATCTGCTGAAAGTTGTTTTAATTGGTTGTCTACTATGAGAACTCCTAGGTGAGAGAGTGATTTTAATTTTTTTTTTGATTAAGTCTGGTTAGTTAAGCTTATAGGAAGCCAGAGGGTTTGGGACGTGATATATTAGGATTTCCTTGACCATGAACATCTAACCTATGGATTTTGGGACCTACAGCCACACGGGTCTTGACTATTAAACTGTGTCTTGCCCACTGGGTCTTGTTACTCTGCCCAAAGTGTTTATCAATTTAATAATTTAAAATTTTTAAATTTATTTTGGTATCTGTAGTAAGAGATAATTGATTTAGTTCCAAGCTAAGAGTCTTGGATATCTCTAATATTTTTTAGCTTTAGTAACTTAAGCTTGAACTTGTTTTGGGTCTCAATTTGATTTTAAAAATAATTTTCTATTGACAGGGTTTGCTCTGAAACTAATGACATAAACACACAGAACGATCAAGACGAAATGGGAGATGATGAAGAAGAGTTTTATGAAGACAATGACTTGGATAGTAACAACTCTAACACACGTTGTGACGACCCTTACTCTCCAAAATCGTTTAGAAGTGGAGGTAGTAACCGACATTCTTCTTTAGAAAGTGTGGGAGGAGGAGGAAATAGTGGAGGGGCATTACACAGAACTATAGCCACAAATATAAGAAGGAGAAGAAGAAAAGGAGGAGGAAACGAATCTTTTTCAATGAGACCGTTAAGTGGAGCGAGTGATTCAAACGACGTTTCGTCTGATCGTACTCCTATTCAATCAACTCATCACAGCGATGAGAGTAGTTCTGAATATCCTTCTGAAGGAGAGCAGCAAAATATTGAAGAGGAGGATGAAGACGATGTTGAGGATGAAGAGATTGGAAGAGAAAGTGAAGGCGGAAGGGAAGTTGGAAGAGAAGGAGATTTAAAAAGAGAAGGAGAATTAAGAAGAGAAAGCGAATTAAGAAGAGAAGGAGAATTAAGAAGAGAAGGAGATTTAAGAAGAGAAGGAGAATTAAGAAGAGAAGGTGATTTAAGAAGAGGAAATGAAGCAAATTTAAGAATTTCTGAGCTTAATGAAGAAAAAATGGTCGTAATGAGAAGAAGAGAAGCTAAAAATAAAAATAAAAAAATTGCCAAAATCTTAACTTCATCCCCAAGAAAACAAATTTTATTAAATCCGTCTTCATCAACAACATCCACTATATCACCTTCAATAACCACAACAACATCAAAGCATAAAATTGTTGGAAGAAGAAATTCTAGTGCAGAATCGTCCCAACATTCAAATTCTTTACTTACAACAACAACACATTCTATTATTCCTGTATTTTCTGAAATACAACAATTTAAACAACAATTACAACAAAATACAAGATTTTTTGATAATAGAATATTAGAAGAACAAAACAATTCTGTAAGACTCGAATGTTCACATCATATTTCTGGAATGGTTTGTATTTTTTAGAAATTATTTTTAATTATATTCTGTTTTTTGTATTTTTGTTTTTAGCGTTTATTTTGATTTATATTCTGATTTTGTTTTTTTTTCTTTTGTATTTTTCTGTTTTGCATTTCTTTTTTTTGTGTTTTCACCTATAAGAATTCTGGATTTTTGTATTTTTGTTTTCTTTTGTATTGTTTGTTCTTTTGTACTTTCTTTTGTAGTGCTTATTCTGATTTGTGTTTTCTTTTTCATATTTTTCTTTTGTACTGTTTGTTCAGAATTTAAGTTTTGTATTTTCGTTTTGTACTGTTTCCTTTTGTAAATTTAAATTCTGATTTTTGTATTTTTTATTTCTCATACAATATTATTATTATTTAAGGTAGAACATTTATGGAATAATTGTATTTCTCGTCTAGACGATGATCAAAATGGAATAATAATTTCAAATTCAATTATTTTATTAACACAACTTTTTCGAGTAAAATTTTTTAATTAATTTTATTTTATTAAAAAAAATTTTTTTTCTTTTTAAGGAAAAAAGTGTTTTCCTTGTCAGAATTTTACGAGATTCTTTGGATAATTTTAATAATTCAAATCAACAAAAAATAACAACAACAACATGTTCTGATATTTCTTTACAATTTTCTCGTTCTTTAAATTTTTTATTAAAATTTGTTGAATGTCCTTTTCTTTTTGTTTCCTCTCAATTTGTGAGTTTTCTTTAGAAAAAATTTTTTTTTTGAATTTTTTCATTAAAAAGATTTTTTTTAATTTTTTTTTTAAATTTTTTTATATTATTTTTTAAATTTTAAATTAATTTTTTAAAAATAATTAATTTAAAGCTTAATTCGTCTGATTTACTCGATTCACACAAAATTGCATTATTTGAACTTAGAGAACACTTTGATGTTTGTTTCGTTTTTAATTAATTTTTAAATATTTTTTTTTTAATTTTTTAGTCATTTAATGAACATCAAGAACAAGCTTTAAGGGTAGGTTTATTTTTTATTAAATATTTAATTAATTTCTGAAATTAAAATTCTGATTTTACTGTTATTTCTTTTTAGATTCTGATTTTTGTGTCTTCATATTTCTGGTTTTTGTATTTTTTAATTTTTGGTTTTTGTATTTTCTGGTTTTTTATTTTGTTTTTCATTATTCTGATTTTTGTATTTTTATTTTTCTGATTTTGTATGTTTTTTTATTTTCTAATTTTTGTATTTCATAATTTTTTTTATTTTAATCTGATTTTTGTATTTTCTTCTTTTTAAATTCTGATCTTTATATTTTTCTATTTAATAATTTTGGTTTATTATTTTTTGTTTTGTATTTTTCGAGTTCTGATATTTTTTATTTTTTTTTTGTATTTTTTGATTTTTGTATTTTTATTTTTTATATTTTTGTATTTTCTTTTTAATTTTAATTTTTCCTTCTGATTTTAATAATTTAAAAATACACTTGTATTTTTATAGTTTATTTCTAATCCTTTTTTTCTTTATTATTTTACCTTTAATAATTCACTCATTATTTTACTTCCTTTTTTTAACCTGTCATCATTTACTCTTGGGATTTTTCTTGTCGGTATTTTTTTATTTATTTTTCTTGTTGCCACTTGGCAATTTTAAAAAAGAGTCAATTTATCGTTTTTCTGTTTTATTGGTTTAAAATAAAGAGAAAAATCATTCCATTTTTAGAAAATAAAAAGAAAAAAAAAGAGAGGAAAATGTGTTTCTGTGCCTTTAACCTATATTTTCTCTTTATTTTTTATTTTTAATCTTCTCAAATTTCAATATTTCAAAAAATTATAAAATAAAAGAAAAGACACATGGAAAGCGTTAAAAAATAAAGAAAAAATAAAAAAAATGTGAGAAAAATTTTTTTTAATTTTAAGGCACTTAACATGGTCAAAACATCACAAAAATTGTTATTAATTAGTGGAACCGAAAATAATTTGACTAAAAATAATGATACAAATACAACAACAACTTCAAGTTTAACATCAATTAATTCTTTTAATCAACAATTTTTAATTATTAAAAATCAAGTTTTTTTTAAATTTTTTTTTTTATTTTTTATTTTAATTATTTTAAGGAGTTTCTTCTGTACAAATCTTTACACAAACTTTGTTTTCAATTATTGCTAGTTCTTGAAAAATTTATTGAAATGTGTCTAGCTGTTCAGAATTCTAATAATTCTCAGGTATTAATAAAAAATAAATGGCCCAAATAAAAGTTGACCCAAAGAAGTTATGACCTAAATTGTTTTTGACCCAAATGTATCTTGACCTTAATGAGTTCTTACCCAAATTAAATTTATCCCAAAATAGATTTTAATCAAACGGGTTCTTACCCAAATGAGTTTTGCCCAATTATATTTTTTTAAATTTAAAATTGTAAAATGACCCAAATGAGATTTTACCCAAATGCACAATTTTTTCCAATTTATTTTTAGGAGTCAGACTTAACCCCAGCAGTAACTTCTCTTCAAAAGGATTACTTTCACATTTATCAGCATCTTCATCTTTAGATTCTTTTAGAACTTCAAGTTTAAGTTCAGAAGCATTAGTGGTGGAAGGAGGTACTTGTTGTAGTAATTCTTCTTCATTTATTACAAATCAACTACAAAATTTTGATGTGAATCAATCTAGAGATACTTTAATGTTACACACAACAGATGAACAATTTAGAAATGCTTTTGGCAAATTATGCACAATTGAGGTGGGTTAAAATAGATAAATTGACCAAAATTGTTTTTGACCAAAATGAATTTTACCGAAGTGATTTTTTACCTAAATGAATTTTACCCAAATGAGTTTTTCGATTTTTAATTCAATTTTCTGATTTTTTCTTCTGGTTTTCTATTTTGACCCTAATGAGTCTTACCCTAACGAGTTTTTATCATATTAAGTGGATTTTTCGTGTTTTTTTTAATTGCCCTTATGTATCCCAATTCGAGACAATTTTAAATAATATACAATATTTGTCTAGACATTTCTCTAGGATTTTTTAAAGTACTTACAATTAAAAATATAATATTGACATGCACTTGTAAAAATAAATAATTATTTTTTTGTGTTTGCACTTTTTTTTATATTTTTTGACTTTTCCTCGATTCATTTTTTTTCAATTCTCGGCAAAATTCCTTTCCCATAAAAACAATAATTTTTTTCTTGTTTTTTGTGGATATCGAATTACCTTTAATAAATAAATAAACATATCCTTCAACACTCAATCAAATTTTTTTCATTTTTTCAATTTTTAGAACTCAATACTGTACTGGTGGACAATTTGGTTGTTGTGAACAAATAGATATTGATGTACTTTTACTTAATTTTTGTAGAAGTCATTGTTCTCTGCGTGTATGGGCAATGATTGGGTCTTTTGAACAGGTGAGGATGTGGGGGAAGGAAATTTTAAAAATCTTTTATTCAAATTTTCTCGTACTCAATTGTCCCCTGAGATTTAAAAATCTTTTATTTAGCTTTCCCATACTCAAGTGTGTCATTAAATTTAGAAAATCTTTTATTCAAATTTTCTCGTACTCAAGTGTCCCCTGAGATTTAAAAATCTTTTATTTAGCTTTCCCATACTCAAGTGTCCCCCTAGAAAAATTTTTTAATTTCCAATAATCAAGCGTCCTCAAGCTTTTTTTAATCTATAAATTCTTTTGTTTTTTAGCTCCGTTCTTGGTGCACACAGCTTAAAGAGTCAAATGTACAAATTGGAATACTTTTAAGAAATATGTCTGATAAGTAAAAAAATTTCTATTTAATCATTTTTAAAATAACTTAAAAATTTGTATTTACTTAATTTTTAATTTTAATTAAATTTTATGCCAAAAATAATATTTATAAAAAATTAAATTTTTCATCGGTGGAATGGTATATTGGGGTGATTATTTATAAATTTTTGTTGGAAGGAAAAAAATTAAAATAAATAAATATACAAAAGATATATCTAAAGCAACAAAAAAGGAATTTTCTAAATTTAAAAAAAATTGGGACCACGCCCTATTTAAAAACCCGTAAATAATATAGAATGATCAGACAGAATCTATTGTAAAGGTTTTGGCTAGTGATTGGAATTACTAAATAACAGGACTCAAGTGGCCCCAGAGAAATAAAATTTAAAGGTTTCTCAATACTCAAATGTCCCCCAGAATTAAAAAATTTGGCGATACTCAAGTGTCTTCTTAGAAATATTTTTTAATTTTCAATACTCAAGTGTCCCCTCCCTCAGGCTATTTTGATAAAAACATTCCAATCACTAATCAAAACATTTAACTTTTCTCTAATAAAGAATTTACATCAAATTGAAATCTTTTAGAAACAAATTGGACTGGAGAAGTTGTTTTAAATGTTTGTTGTTGTTGTAAATGTGTTTTTGTTGTTTTTTCTTCTAAAATGTTTTTTTCTTCTTTTATTTGTTTTTCTGAATTTTCTAAATTTTTTTCTGATTTTTTTTCTTCGTGTTTTTCCTCCCCATTTTGTATTATTATTTGTTGTTGTATTCTTTTTAAACAGTTTTGTTGATTTTGTTGATTATTTAAATAAAGTTGCTGCTGTTTGGCATAAGCCATTTTATGTTGTAACGCTACCAAAAGTGAAGGAGGTAAATGATTAAAATTCTGAAAATTTAAATTTTGTTGATTTTGTGTCTGATGAGGAGGAAATAGAGAAGATGTTGAAGGTGTCAATAAATGTTGCATTAAAGAGGGGGAAATTAATTGGTGTTGTGGAGGAAGGGGAAAATGAAGAGGTGGAGGGGGTTGTTGTGTTGGTAGTGGTCTGTCTGTTGGGATGTGTAAATGAGGGCGAAATCCTGGCTAAAAAATTAAAAAAAAATTAGAAGCTGAAACATGTTTCAAAAAAAGATTTTTTTTTGCTTCAAAAAAAAAATACCAAAATTTTTTTTTTCTGAAACATGCTTCACAAAATCAAAAAAATGTGTCTAAAAATCAGAATTATTTTTAAAAACATTTTAGAAATCAGAAGTTTATTTTTTAAATATTAAATATACCAGAAATTGTGTTTTTAGAAATAATAAATTAATTTTTAAATCAGAAAATGTATTTTTTCGAGAAATAGAAAAGTCAGAATAATTATTTTGTATTTCTAAATTCTGATTTTAATTTTATTTTGTAATTTATTTATTTCTCTAGTTTAAATTTTTGTATTTTTCTAGTTTCTGGTTTTAATTTTGTATTTTTTGTTTGTTTTAGAAAATCAGAAATTGTATTTTTCTAAGTTTATTTAAAAATCAGAAATTGTATTTTTTCCAAGTTTATTTATAAAAATCAGAAATTGTATTTTTATTAATTTAAAAAATACAAACCAACGAATGCATTATTCCCCCTCCCCTTCCAATAGGTGAACAATTTGTTGTTGTTGTTGTTATTCTTTCTTTATTTAAATTAAATATTTTCTTTTTTCTTCCATTTTCAATTATTCCTTCTCCCGAACAATTAGAAGATATTGACGAATTACTTTTTGCCCTTTTAGCTTTTGGAGGTCCATAATCTTCGTCTTCATAGTCACTGTCTTCTTCAGAATTTAAATTATTTAAATTATTTGTTCCGCTCAAAATTCGAGCAATTTGTAAAGCTGAATTTGAAGAGGAGGAAGAGTTTGTTCTGTGGATAGCCAAACGTTTCTTTTCGCGTTTACCAGCACCGCTGTCTCTAAAACCTTTGGCGAAGGGGTTGTTGTCGATTTTTAGATCGGTTATCTGAAAAAGTATTGTATTTTTATTTAATTTTGTATTTCTTTTGTATTTTTAGCTTATTTTTTTGATTGTTTTGTATTTTCTAATTTCTGGTATTTATTTATTTTTGTATTTTTAAATTCTGGTTTTTAATTATTTTGTATTTTCGTATTTTTAATTTAATTTAGTATTTTTATAATTTCCGATTTTTGTATTTTTTGTTTCTTGTATTTATATTTTATTTATATTTCTGATTTTATTTTTGTATTTTTAAATTCTGGTTTTTAATTATTTTGTATTTTCGTATTTTTAATTTAATTTAGTATTTTTATAATTTCCGATTTTTGTATTTTTTGTTTCTTGTATTTATATTTTATTTATATTTCTGATTTTATTTTTGTATTTTTAAATTCTGGTTTTTAATTATTTTTATTTTTTTCGTTTACTGATTTGTATTTCTAATTTCTTTCTTTTTGTATTTATTTTTAATTTCTGCTTTTTCAGAATTTCTTTAAAAAATACAGTCCCTCTCTTATATTCCTACACTATTTCTCTTTATCAATTTATTTTCAAAAAAGTTCATTATTCGTTTATTTAGCACTAAATTACATTGCGTGTCTACTCAATTAAGTTTTCCATTTTTCTTTTCTTTTCTAAAAACAATTTAGTCTTTAAAAAATTCCCTAGAGACGTTTCATCCCAAATTACTTGTAAATTTATTTTTTTTATTTTTTTTCTTTCATTTTTCCCCCAAAAAAATTTTTTTCATTTAAAACAACATTTTTTCCTATTCATTTCTTTAATATAATCTCTCTAAGGACTAATCCATAAAATATTAAATAAATACCGTAAAGCGGTTAAATTGAAAAGAAATGAATAGTTGACTAGTTTTCTTTTATCTACTCATAATTTTAGCTTTTAAAAACCGGAAAGTGTGTTGTTAAACCAAAATTGGCCAAAAAGAAACAATAAAAGCGGAAAGTAACAAGATGCCTAGAAAGGAGATGGGTAAAA